>VYXH01006456.1:201-67945 GCA_013397275.1 Burhinus bistriatus | reverse complement strand
AAGAAACTAAACTACTTGAATGAAATATTAATAATAAAATAATAAAAAGATAATAATTTTAATAAGAAAATAATATTAACAAGAAAATAATGAAATATATACAATATATACAAAACCATATTGAGCTCCCAGGATGATGATCATGTCACCGGCAGGTGCTGCGAAAGTCCCAGTCTGGACTCAGTGACAGACGGGAGCTGGATTCTGGATCTGGATTATGGAATACGTGGATCAGGATCAAAGACAGACAAACAGACAGATCCCTCCTCGGACATCAGCCATTGAAGAAAGAGGGCTGACCCTTGGATCCCTCAGCTTTTATACTGAGCATGAGGCAGATGGGATGGAATACCCTGTTGGTCAGGTTTGGGTCACCTGTCCTGTTCGTTCCTCCCCGCAGGGGTGACCCCTCTACGCTTTTCCGCTTCCGACCCTCCAGCGGGGCAGATACCAAAGTCAGCTGGCCTTGGGTGTTAGAGCAATAAGTATATGCAGGAGCGTCTCTGCATCCCATTCCTTGGTATTCACTATAAACATCAGACCTTATTTGCTAGAAGTGGACATTGTCTGAAAAATACACTGTTAATTTCAGAGAGTTAGAAGAGGCTTAACTGAAAAGTAAAATTACTGAAAAGAAAATTGGTTCTGTTTTACCTCAAACCAGGACAACTGTCTAAAAAATTAACAGTCTGGAGATTGCAGAGTTGGCCATATAATTGTCTAACAGTTCCCAAGGCTGGATGCAGATGCTCGGAGATGTGCCCATTCCCTCTGCCCACTCTGTCACCAGGCTCTGCAGGAGGGCAAGGACAGGCAGAGCTACTGCCAGAGGTCAGCCTGTACTCTGCTTTCTTACTCCTGGGGCATGGAAGAAGCAAATGGCAGAGACTTAATTGCCTTTTTCAATGGCAAAGGTTGAAAACACCAGCTCATCAAATTGATATAGAAGTGTATTGCTGGATATAGATCCCACTTTTGCTTAATCCAACTTCATCATGCAAGTCTTATGTGAGGGTCATGGTGAACAGGGCACCAGGTGAAACACACACTTTGCTCTGTCTAGACCAAAATTATTCTTCTGTCGTACACAGAACCAATCACTGCCGTCCTATTTCATTTACGAAAACTCTCATCAGATACCTTGACTATCATGATCAAAATAAGTCTACCTTCCATGGACGGAGAAGTGCTTTAAAACTTCAGTGAATCTTAAGCTGCAACTAGCGGGATGCTTTGTTTTCCCTCACTTCCCACAAGCCGAGATCTAAGAACTGAATCAATCCCTTTTATTGTCCTTACTGGTGTCAGAAGCATCGCTGTCCAAGCTTACCACTGAGTAGATCAGGCTTAAAAAATGAAATTCTCTGCACTGACCAGTTAGAGAAAGAACATATGTTGGGCTCCTGATCTTTTTTTAAATGAATATGACAGGTGTGGAAGGGATACGAACATCAGGATGCTACTCTTCTGGCTTTAAAGACAAGCATCAATAAACCTACATGTTTATGCTGTGACTCTTCCCAGGCTTCCTGATTATCAGGTCAATCTTACCTTTCTGCAGGACTTCAGTCTTTGAGACGTACAGCATCGCTTCTCTGCATCATGTCACTAGTCACAGCTTGTCCTCAATTTCACTCACTGAAGCTGACCAGAAATTATAATCAGCAATAAACACCAGCAACCAGAAGGATTTTAATGAAAACAAGTATTGGCTCTTGCCAAGCTGACTTACAGCCACATCCCCATCTGTTTTGGGGGTGCCCTGCAGAACCAGGGAGCAGCCACTCGTACAGTGGGGTGTGAGGACTCACAGCTGGGGAGATGGAGCCCTCCCCACTCGGGAAGGATTACTAAACTGCCCTAGTTTGATTGTAATCACATAGTGAGAGCTGGTGGAAACTTTGTTTTACTCTACCAGTCCCTCAGATGTGATGGGGACCATTTACACCTTGCTATAGTCTCTTGTAGATTATGAAGATGGATCTACAGCAATAGCGTAGCAAGGGCTGCAGCAGACCGCTTCAACATAGGTTCACAGTTTGTGGCTAAGGAGCCCAAATCTATCACCCAGCTGGGATGGTTCATCTCCAAGTTCACCACCATGTGCACACACACATATCTGCTCATTTCCCAATCTGATCCTCCACCCTCCGTCTCCGAGGAAGAGCACCACCAAATGAACAACAGTAATGCGGCACATATGTATTTATTTTCATGCCTAGATCTCAAGAATTTACCTGATGAGGTCTCAGCTGAGGCAGAGTAGTGGAGACTGCACTACCACAGCACTTCTTTGATGAATGCCCACAAGAACTCTGCCTTGTTTTTAAACACAGAAATAATGATGATGATAATTGAGAAGGGCAGCCTGAGATGATTTCATAAATTCTTGTTATGTGAGGTAGCAGGTACAGAAGCAACCTTGCCTCTTAGCTGTCAATAAATGGNTATAATTGTCTAACAGTTCCCAAGGCTGGATGCAGATGCTCGGAGATGTGCCCATTCCCTCTGCCCACTCTGTCACCAGGCTCTGCAGGAGGGCAAGGACAGGCAGAGCTACTGCCAGAGGTCAGCCTGTACTCTGCTTTCTTACTCCTGGGGCATGGAAGAAGCAAATGGCAGAGACTTAATTGCCTTTTTCAATGGCAAAGGTTGAAAACACCAGCTCATCAAATTGATATAGAAGTGTATTGCTGGATATAGATCCCACTTTTGCTTAATCCAACTTCATCATGCAAGTCTTATGTGAGGGTCATGGTGAACAGGGCACCAGGTGAAACACACACTTTGCTCTGTCTAGACCAAAATTATTCTTCTGTCGTACACAGAACCAATCACTGCCGTCCTATTTCATTTACGAAAACTCTCATCAGATACCTTGACTATCATGATCAAAATAAGTCTACCTTCCATGGACGGAGAAGTGCTTTAAAACTTCAGTGAATCTTAAGCTGCAACTAGCGGGATGCTTTGTTTTCCCTCACTTCCCACAAGCCGAGATCTAAGAACTGAATCAATCCCTTTTATTGTCCTTACTGGTGTCAGAAGCATCGCTGTCCAAGCTTACCACTGAGTAGATCAGGCTTAAAAAATGAAATTCTCTGCACTGACCAGTTAGAGAAAGAACATATGTTGGGCTCCTGATCTTTTTTTAAATGAATATGACAGGTGTGGAAGGGATACGAACATCAGGATGCTACTCTTCTGGCTTTAAAGACAAGCATCAATAAACCTACATGTTTATGCTGTGACTCTTCCCAGGCTTCCTGATTATCAGGTCAATCTTACCTTTCTGCAGGACTTCAGTCTTTGAGACGTACAGCATCGCTTCTCTGCATCATGTCACTAGTCACAGCTTGTCCTCAATTTCACTCACTGAAGCTGACCAGAAATTATAATCAGCAATAAACACCAGCAACCAGAAGGATTTTAATGAAAACAAGTATTGGCTCTTGCCAAGCTGACTTACAGCCACATCCCCATCTGTTTTGGGGGTGCCCTGCAGAACCAGGGAGCAGCCACTCGTACAGTGGGGTGTGAGGACTCACAGCTGGGGAGATGGAGCCCTCCCCACTCGGGAAGGATTACTAAACTGCCCTAGTTTGATTGTAATCACATAGTGAGAGCTGGTGGAAACTTTGTTTTACTCTACCAGTCCCTCAGATGTGATGGGGACCATTTACACCTTGCTATAGTCTCTTGTAGATTATGAAGATGGATCTACAGCAATAGCGTAGCAAGGGCTGCAGCAGACCGCTTCAACATAGGTTCACAGTTTGTGGCTAAGGAGCCCAAATCTATCACCCAGCTGGGATGGTTCATCTCCAAGTTCACCACCATGTGCACACACACATATCTGCTCATTTCCCAATCTGATCCTCCACCCTCCGTCTCCGAGGAAGAGCACCACCAAATGAACAACAGTAATGCGGCACATATGTATTTATTTTCATGCCTAGATCTCAAGAATTTACCTGATGAGGTCTCAGCTGAGGCAGAGTAGTGGAGACTGCACTACCACAGCACTTCTTTGATGAATGCCCACAAGAACTCTGCCTTGTTTTTAAACACAGAAATAATGATGATGATAATTGAGAAGGGCAGCCTGAGATGATTTCATAAATTCTTGTTATGTGAGGTAGCAGGTACAGAAGCAACCTTGCCTCTTAGCTGTCAATAAATGGCAGGTACCCTGGTATCCCTTTATGCCTTGGCAAGTAACCAACCACCCCAAGCTCATTACCATAACAAAGCGGCTCACTGCTATGATACTCAGCTTTAAACAAGGGCCAGCCACCGATACACAGATTTATTCCACGTATATGTTCCACATATCCCGCTGTACAATCTATATAATCTGTAGTTGTCAAGTTATTGTTCAAATTTCAGGGTATATGAAAGAGTTTGAGTCCCACTGGATTTCCAGCAACAGATTAACATTTTGTTTAATTAAGCACAGCCTAGCTACCAACAAGTTACCGCCTGTGTAAGACCAAGGCACATCAGGTATCTAAAAAATTAAGCCAGGAAGTGTATTATACTTCAACAAAAAAGGGTAAAAACAATTTCCCAGTTGAGTGATTGTTCATAAAGGTCCAGACGCAAAGCAGGGGGCTATAGGTACTGAAATCACAAGGTAGCCTTAGGGAACATTTGGGCTTTGCAGTTGCACAGATGTCCATAGCACACCCTCCCCTCCCGTTAAAGATGCTCTACAGCGAAGGAAAACAGAAACAGTCAGAAAAGAGGAGACATGCTACCAACTTGACAGCAGGCAATACACAGGGAAAAAGACATCCCTCAGAGCTGAGCTAAACCAGAAAGCAGATGTGGTCATGACTTCTTTTTCCATTTCCCTTTCCTCTTTCTAAACTTAATGACCACATATGGAGTTTTTTTGGAAACAGAGAGAGAGTGAGTGGAGTTGCATCACAAGCAAAGCTTGGGCTGAGGATGATCTCAGGATCGCTGCTGAGCAGCTGGCCATCCTCCCTTGGAGAGGAGGCGATGTTTAAAGCCAAGGTATGGCTGACTCTTGCAGAGCCCAGCCTCCCCAGGCAGCTCCTCACAGTGGTGACGCAGCGGGGCAAGGGAAGGGTCTGCTCGGAAAACGTGTTCTTGTGATCAGTGTTCTTCGGAAAAGCTCTTTGGCAAGCAGCAGTAAAAGAAGGACACAGCCCTGAGGGATCTTGAGGGAGCATGTAACACAAGGGCAATGAGATGAGTCACCAGTAAATATGCTGTAATATAAAAAAGACTGGGCAATTTGGATAAACTGGCGATAGGCCATACCAGTATCCAGATTAGTTCCTGTAATGGAGGACTTCCCATCAATACAACGTGGGATCTATCGAGAGAAAGCTGGGGATGGCTTACTGGCCAGGAACGAATGGCTTTGCCTGTGTTCTTGAAAATGAACGTATCATAAGATGTCTTGCGAAGGGCTAGGAAGTGTTATGGGCTAAGATGGCCACCTTGGCACTAATGCAAGAAAGGAGAACTGCCTTGAAGCCTCCCCGCCCAGCAGGTTTCCTGCGCATGAGCAGTGGGCTCAGGTGAAGACTCAGGCCTGGGGAAAACCAGCATTACACAGTTCCCACTTCAGTCTCCCTCCTGCAGGCTTCAGCTGCTTAAAATCAGCTGCCTTCACTGGCAGCAGGACAGCTCGCCTCCATGAAGGAACCGTCTCCATATGCTAGACTGACAAAAAACCCCCACTTTCTTCAGAAACACCTAAATCTTTGGCTTTCCTTTTGTTTCTGTTGGCTTCAGTCCATTCTTAGTCATAACTGTGATAGCAATGGCATCCCAAGGCTGCCCTTTCCTAGTCTCCACCAAGGACGCAAAATACTAATGGTGCATAGCATAACAAAAATAATTCACATTTTCCATTTCCAGTGCTGTGTAAATATTGACCATCTAATCTTCACAGCAAACCAGAGAGACAAACATTTCTGCTCTAGTTATTGCCTCCAGCACCTCGAGTTACACGATCCCCAAGCCAGAGGTCCCTGGATCCTTCTCTGGGCTGTTCTCCTGACTGCATGGCCGCTCTTCAGCACACTCCGTGGTCATTGCTTTCGCTCTTCCTACGGTGACAGTCACCGGCAACAGCACCAGCGAACCATCCTGTGTAGGTCATACAAAATCAAAAAGTCTTGACCATCCTGTTTTTCCCCATCTCTCTTTCCCTTTTGTGAAGTGAGGGACCATCACCCCTCCTTTCTTTAGTCCGCTGTTTGTTCATCTCTTTCGGCTGCACAGCAAAACCATGATGGAGCAGGAAGGGTGTTTTTACAATGTGTGCACTGCAATCCCGGCTTGGACCGGGGCTCTGCTTTTCAGACCTCTGACATTGCTGCAACATAACACCCACCACTAGACTGGGTGTACCCACCCCTTGATAAAAGGTCCTGGTCGTTATTTTCTCAAGATGTTTTGTCCAAGCACTGACATTTTAGTGAAAATGAAGGAATATATTCAATTTCTCTTAATATTTTTGTGCAATTTCTGCCTCAGGGTGTTACATACCATTACTGTTTGCTGTTAAACACTTGTTGTGTTTTATTCCAAGGTGACTAAAAAAATTATTTTTCTAGTTACTGAAGCATTTGGAGAGCTTTCAGGATGAAAGTGAATGCAGAAACGCCAAACATTTACTATTCTAACAGATAGCCATCAGTGTTTTACGAACTATCCCATTACATCCAAAAAATATCATTGTGATTTCACAAAAGGTCTTGAGAACATTTGCTTTAAATTGAAAGACTCTACTTCTACTATACCAAGAACAGTGTTAATATCGATCCAGGTGCTCTATGGAGCAATCTAATCTTTTCATTGTGGCACTACTGAAAATCTGGTCTAGTACACTGGTAAAACTGCATCTTTCAAAGTTACCAACATTAAAAAAGCAAATCGTTACATTTTTCATTAATTAAAAAAGGCTTATAATAGCATTAATGATTCTTTCATCAGAGTGTGTCATTTGGGTAATGGCAGCCTAGCACATTAACTTCCTTTTGCTTTGCCTTGGCCTTTTAACTCCTCCAAATGATTATTACCTAATTTGTAAAGTCTCCCAAATGGGTCATTAGCTCTTAAATACATTTCTCCTGCTGTTTGGTATATACCCTAGAAACAGTAGGCTGTCAGAGAGCTAACTGGTTGGGAAGTAGCTCTTTCTGGGAACAAAAAGTTAAAGAAATGCCAGATTAAATTAAGTCTGCGAAATGAATCATGGCTTGAAATATCCCCGATACATGATTAACTAAGACATCACACAGAATTTAATTTTTTCCACAAAAGAGGACTGGCATCAGTGCGTATACAAGCATATGTGCCCTTGTAAGCACCTGCAACTCCTGCTGCTTCCAATCCATAACAGCACTCATGCAACCAGGCAGTCATCTAATGCGCTAAACTAGGAAACCAAGAAGAAAGGCTGACGGGACCAGGTCCTGTACTCCTGACACGGTGACCTTCCCGCCTGGCCTCCCAAGCTAAGCCTAGAAATTGTGAGCCAAAGGCAGAGCAACCTGAGAACGCAAAAAATTCAGTAGCATTTGGTCCAAGTATATGAACTGCCCTGGGCAACGCTATATTCACGGACCAAATTAGTGCTATTGTCCACTGATGAGCAAGAAAAGCAAGATTGGCCTTTCTCAGCCATAGATTATATTTTTGCATTTTTTTCTTACTTTACAATATGATGTAGGGCATGAGACTGAAATAAGTCGGTGTGACTAAGTAAAAACTCTTTGTACTAACCCACTCATCTGCAAGCTGTTCCTGTGGAACAGAACAAATGACTACTGGCCGGCAATATCTGCGCTGCAGGAACTTTGAATATCGAGGTGTTGAACACGTTATGTGTTTCCACACAAAGAAAGTAACACTTAAGGTGTAACAACCCTTCAACTTTTTCAACTAAATTAAACTAATACAACTTCAGTATTAGCAAATGTTCCCATTAGCTTATGCAGCAATTTCTTTGTTCGATTCCTTTACTTTTATAAATCTTTCAGACTCCTTCCTCCCCTCCGGCTGTCTCAGTTTGCTTGCTTCTTTTCAATGCAATCATCACCTCTTTCTGAAAAGAAGCAACTCTGTACTAGTTTTACCTGGTTTGCTGGAAGGGCAACACCTTTATGTTTTACGCTCTTAGCAAGGACAAGAGATGTGGTGTCCTTTGAGATAAAAATCATTGTCTGGTATGGCTCAATATATATGTAGATCTGCAGAACATCAATTAACGTACTAAAATCGACATCCTTACTAGTGCTTCATAGCAAACAAACAGCTCTCTCACCATGAAATTCTCAATTTCCTATTTCCATAATTTTCCCCTGGCATAAGCCATGTATACATTGTAGGTACTTCGTTCACTATGACCTTTGTGCAGTATCATCAGAGGCAACACGCAATTGCAAAGCTGAAAAACAGAGACTCTGTGATCAAAGATTTTAGTTATTTTCCAGAAATGCCTTTTTATTTAAGAAATCTGCTTTGTAACTTGTTCTGACAAATGTCACGGCTGCAGAAATTCTTCCTCTAAGGGAAGATTTACGATCCGTAGGATAGTTTTCTTTCTCTGTATTTTTCAGGAGACTGGGTTCACCAAATGCAAACTGCTCTTTGATTTGTGTGTCTGCATGTTCAGCACAAAGAAATGAAATACAAGAATGGGAAAAATGACAACACTCTTTATCTATAGGTAACTTTGTGGCACAGAAATATCATCCGGTGTGATCAACTGGAAAGTGCTGAGGTACCAGTGTAGAATGATGTGGTGGGAACAAGACTTCCCGCAGAGAAAACTACGCTTATTCTGTTCTTCACGCTGGCCACCACGCTGGCAGGCACATCAATACCTCAGCAGATGGTTCTGAGTAGGGACTGCCAAAACACCACGCGCAGAAGGTTGCCCTTCATGGGAGTATTTCAGCTGAGGAATATCTGCCTCTTGAGAGGTCATGGTACCAGCTGAAATGTTACAAGGTATAGCCTAGGGCAGAAATAATTGTAAAGATAATGTGTTCGGGACAGAAATGAGAATACAGCTTTCCTTCCCTGGAGAAGACTCCAAGGAACCAGCAGCAACCAAAACCTGTGACACAGCTCAGTTTTCCTCTGACTGGGTTACAAATGCCTTGGTAGCTAATGGGCCCGTGACTCAAGGCTCAGTTTGGCCAAGGGCCACAACACAGATCTTCTGCACTTACAGTGGTGAGGAATGAGGCCATTTGCGCTTTCAAGTGGGGTTTCAAGAGGATAAGCTTAGTCAGCCTGGAAAGGACAAACACAATTACAAAATCTGAGCAAGAACTGTCAATAAGGTCTTGTTTACAAGAAAGCCTCTGAATAACTTTTGTGCTCAAAGTTAAAAGGTTGCTCGGGTTCTTCCCTGAATCAGGACTGAATGCCAAAAATATCGGACTTAGGGGGTGACAAGAGGTTGTCAGTTGACCTCACTTGGATATGGTACCACCTTTTGCAAGCTGTTTTTTTATTCATTAATACACTGATACACATGGAAAGAAGATGAGGGCTACACTGGAAAACATTTAAATGTGTTCTGATCTCTGGGAATCAGAGGTAACCTGCAGTCTCTCCCTCTGAAATGGACTTGGTGCCATAGCTGTCCTGAACTCCAGGTGCCATATTTTTGTCACCTTGTGCTATTTTGGCTGTAGCATTCTCAAATTGCCCAGCCACCTAACTCAAACTAAGGATGCTCAGCACTCTTAAATCCCTGACGAGAACTGCTGTCTTTGTGGTTTGCATATAAAACTGATAAAAATACTAGTCTTATCACTGAAGGACAATACTTTAGGTAACCAGATGCTCTATTCTGAAGTCAAATAGCTGCTGATGAATTACAGTTAGCCCCATAAGTATATGGAACATTTTAGATCATGAAGGCCTGTACTTCACGTAGTAGAGATTAAGTAATTTTGAACAATATGTGTGACAAATGCAAAAAATATTATTTGACAACTTACAGTTTTAAAATGCTCAAGACAACATTCAAAAGTAATCTGATGCGCACAGTCTCTCTGCTCATCTCTTTGGTTAGGCTGAACATCATTACTACTGGTAAACAATACAATTTCTTTTTTAAAAAAAGTAGTCTTTATGCAATCCAATTGAAGACAAACTATGATGTTTTAATATTTGGTTTGTGTTTCTTCTCCCACTTACGAATCTCCCAATTCAGTATTTTTAAAAAAATGAAAATATCATTTGCTGATACAAAAGGCATTGTAGCATATTTCCAATGTATACAGTATTTAAGTCCAGGTAAAAGTAAATCAGCTATAAATTAGTGTATTTCACATATAAAAATGCTCTTTATGTTTACATTTGAGGCCACAAACTAGTCTCAAAACTGTTTAAAAGCAGGCACTTAAAACAACCTGTCTTTGGCCAAAAATATTTTTTGGTTATTAAATAACTCCGACAGCACTTCTCTTTGTAATATGCTTCTCCGACCAATATGCACAGCTGATCATTGGGTATTATCAGCCTGAAGCAGAAACTGAAAATAGCTTCGGTCTTCGTTGCTCTTCCTTATTCCCCTCATTTCAAGGAAAGGCATAACACATACTTGAAAACAACAGTTGGAGTTTCCCCTCAGAATAAGCCCCAGCAGCTGCCTCTTGTGCTTTCGGAACAGCTCGTTGAACCGTTTGCATCACTTGCACATTCTTACACGGGAAGACCCCCACTCCCACATGCTGTAACGGGCTGCAGCTGAAGCTAAGCCCTGATGCTAAGCACTACTCATGCGGCACTTACAAGAACTGTTTCTGTGGGCACGTGTTGTCTAATCATGAATCATCAAGAAATGTGACGGTCCGGAGAGGATTTCATCCTGACCATGGCAACCCTCCCAGGTTATTCCAACACCTGGCCATATGTGTTGATGCAAACCCCATCCTATTTGTCCCTGAGCTGACAGTATTTGTTCCAACAGTGCTGGCTGTTTCAACAGGCTGTTAATATCCATGTGAAGCCACGTAATTATTTCCCTGAATATCCAGGGTAAGGAGGGGGTGGGGGATACTGTATTGAAGTCTGTGGAGTTGGAGTATAAGGTGGAGGTAGGTCAGCTGGGTACTCCATTTCGTATTCGTAACTGTATGGTGGTGGAGCCACTGAAATGGGAGAAAAAAGAAGACATAGTTAAAAATCTTTTTTTCTGATCCAGGTCCCCAAGTATTTTCTAGTTGACGTTCAGACTTCCATACAACAGATGTAAAGTCTCCTGGCAACGCACTCACTTTTTTTTCAGACTGTCATTATATAGTCACTTTATGTCAGTGCAAGTCCTTACTTATTGCCCTTTCCTTCACTGCTTAGCCTGTGCCCACCGACACGTTGCGCTGGTAACAGTGTTTGAGTGGCCATGTGGCAGATGGTATCAACATGATGTGGCACAGCTAAACTTTTTCAGGGGAGGAAGGTTGGGTTTTTATCAGATCCGTCCCCTTTCACCCCCTTCAGCAGCAACATGGACTTATGTCGTCTCAAATTCATGGTGTATCCAGGGCTTTTGCTGATCTCCACAGACCTCTCAACCACCCTCTGGATCCCCAGGAGATGTGTGCTGTGCCGTGCCATGCCATGCCATGCCAAACACAGCTGAAAGCTCCTCACTGCACAGCAGTGTCACACCTTCCAGGGCAAATGCTGGACATCTTCCCAGGACGTTCCCAGGGCTCAGGCTGAGGAAGAACAAAGCTTTTGCCATGTTCACCCCAATGGTGACACCTGAGGAGAGCCCTGCATTTGTAAACTGGGCCAGGCATTTAGGAAAAACAACAAAAACACTCACAAACAGCTGAAAACATTTTCTCAACTACTTCTAATAACCTTACAGAGGAAGGATTAATTCTGTGATCCAAAAGACAGTAAATGTTGCAGAATGACAGCACAGTAGGAACCGAAGGCTCCATATCAAGACCTCATTAAAGTAGTCTCTACAAAATTTAAGGTCCAGAGTCTGCTTCTTCTCTGTTCATGTCACCATGGATGCTTTCCTATCCTCTCCCTAGATGTCTCAGGCAGACTGGCAGTGAAATAGCACTTGAATAGACAGGAAACAGAAACCTAGGATGTTTGTGATGGGGGGAAGAGACTCAAATCCCAGTGTGCCAAAAAAAGCACTCCCTGCTCTCTGAAAACCTGGCTGCCACTGTGGCTGAGGCCAAAGGAACGGCATCCCCTCGCTTGCCATTCCTGTCCAAAACAGGTAATAGCAGGGAGGAGGGTTGATCACAAACCCTGCAGCCAAAGCCAGGTCAGTCATTACTCCAGAAGTGTTCATGACAGCTGGGAACACAGAAATAATTTCAGAGCTTCCCCATCCTCCAAAAACCTGCTGCTCCTGAGAGGAAGAACTGCTCGAACTAATGTTTGCACCAAAACCGGGGAGCGTGCAGAGTCAAACTCCTGGAGGCGGAGAGATCGGAGTGAGTCATTGCAGGAGCAGACTTGGGGAGGAAAAGGCTACAGCCCCGGAGTCTTCATTTTGCTCTTGTTTTTACAGCTTGCAGTGACTATTACATTCTGAAGTAGCTCTTCAGCAAATCCTGGTTGAGAATATTGCAATTTTCTTTCATTACTCATCTCTCTATGCAAAACAATGTTGCAATGATAAGGATGATTATAGAGGGTTTTAGTTTAACTGCGAAGTAAGAGTATGAGGGAGAAAACAGACACTCAGAGCAGTGAATGTGATAAAGGAACACATAATAAATATTGCATAGCTTGCCTATAAGTATACACAATGTACCTGGCGTTTGCTGCAACCCTTCCAACAGGAGGGAATATAAAGGCAGGGGATCTCTAACAGTGGGATGAGGGGACTTCATCCATGAAACACCATTGCCTTTTATCACAGTGAACTCTCAAGTTATGCCAAGGCAATCACTCCCGGATTTGTAATTAACAGTGTCACTGAAGGAGAGACATGGCTGCATTGCACAAACACTGGTACACTGCTTCCAGGATCAGCTTTGCTCGTCAACGATGTGGCCACTCTCACGTGGTGGGGAGCCCAGACAAACGAGCCTTGCAGATCCCAGCTGGCTCAGTGCAGATCTGCCTTTGGTGCTCCTGTACCCCAATCCCAGACTGGCGCGAGTTGATAAGTATGGTGCAGAGAGTGGCTCTGCACAGAGCTTGCTCAGGTACAGCCTGATGTACCAGTTCCCACTCTCTATGGGCACAACTGCACTGGAGCAGACCCGTGAGGGGTCCTTACTGTCCCCGTGGTGTGCCCCAGAGCCTGTGACTTAGGCTCTGTGCCTCCCCTGGTGCTACTCTGCGCCTAAAAAAACATTACACCAACACAATGTAAATCCACAGAGAATTCTGCACTGAGCGTGTCCAGCACTAAGCCAGAGCTAACAAGCACCACCAGATCTCAGCTAACTTTGACCAAGGCACAACGGGCATCTCTGCACCATGCTCCAAGTTCCTATCAGTTCAGGCACGGTGCCAGGAGGATGCAGAGAGCTAGCTCAGACCCAGCACTGCACGCCAGCCAGCAGTCCCTCCTGGGACACACAGCAGAAAACACACTGCAAAGGCGCTTGTGTGCCTGCGTAGAAGTCATCTGGGATCCCGCAGCAGGGCTTGTGAGCTCTGGCCGAGTACCAGCCAGCTTGGGCTGCATTAGACTCCACATGGCACCACTCGAAGCCTTTGCGCTATGATCCACAGACCTTATTGTCCAGGTTTTCCCCTCTCTGCTGGGCCCCCATTATATCGGACAATGAAAGGGAGCTGACTGCACGTGAACATGAGCAAATACAAGAACCAGAACACAAAAGAAGAACAACCGATCTGTCGCCAGAGAGCCTCTGGCACAGGGAGAAGGCCTACCCTGCACAATGCAGCATCGCCCTGAGCAAGGTCTCAACGTGCTACTGCGGGCACCGCAAGCCATACAGCTGTGTGAGTATGGCACCCCGCCAGATCTCATTAGCCCACTGAGTAGCTGAATAAATTAGCCCAGGCAGAGTGCTGCACTGACGAACACTGCGCACGCTGAGCTGTCTTGCGTTTCTCAGCAGGGAGTCGTGCTGTTCCCCTCCAGACTGGGAAGAGCCGCCTGCTGTATTCATATCCCCTATTTACTGCGCAGACGTAACTATCCAAAGATACACTTCTACCGTGAATACGAGCACTCTTCCAGGGGTGTCATTTCGCTTCCTTACCTGGGTATGTGCTGATAGTGTTGATGTGCGTGGTTCGGATGACCCCTACTCGAGTCCCACGGTTGTTCTTCATGCACATGCAGATACAGATGGCAATCCCGGCAATCACTCCCATTATAAATACTATACCGAAAACAATTCCAGCTATCGCTGTGCCTCTGCAAGGGGGGTGGAAACATGCAGTCAGTCTCAGCCCAATAATGTTTACAAAACAAAATTCTTTTCTCGGGAGTGGCCCCTATTCAAGAAAAAAAAGTGCACATCGATTATTGAAAATGCTGCAAATTTTGATCCATCAGGGCATCTGAAGAGAAGAAATGAAAGATCTCCGAGATCAAAATGAGAAACTTTCAAAGTCGCCTTTGCAACTGTGCCAGATCACTCTGCTGATTTTACATTAAATCTTCCCATTCCAGGGCCTTCTGAATTTAGCAACTTTTAAATATTACCAAGAATAATTTCTTCCCTTTCCCCTCATCACACAAGATTTTTTTTTTTTTTTCTTTCCCTAAAGGCATTGGTATGATTTTCTTTTGAAAAGAAAGACTAAGTTATCCTCAGTAATATATTCCAGAAGCATCCCGAAGAGCCTGCATGCTGTGCTTCCACAGGAATGGTTTTGTCATTGTTTTATCTTAGGTCAAAAAGTCCTTCTGCTGTGCTTCTGAGCCCACAGATTAAGGAGAGCCTCCTCTTCTTGAGGATGAGCAGCAAGACTCAAAGCAAATGCCCACTCTTTCACACATCTGCTGCTGCAGCCAGTGTAAGTATTTGAGGCTTAAATGATTTCTTTTAAAACAGTCCAGAGGAAATAATTTAGTTCAGCCCCTGAAGTAATGAATCAGACTTTCCTTGACATTATATACAGAAAGGAAAGGAAGCCTTATTGCACTGACACACGGGAGAAAAACCTCACCAAGAGGCACTGAAGAACTCCCAATAATATTGAGGGCAAAATCAGCCTTTCTGATGAACCCTAGTTCACTCAGGTTTGTTGTCAGGCATAGGCAGTGAAGCATATGTTATATGAAAGATGGTATTTATAGCCTGCCCTTTGATGAAAAAAAAACCAGTGACTTGCCAGAAATATTCTTACTCTGTGCACCTCTTCATCTTCCAGCAAAGATTTCAAATAACAGCCTTGCTGGCAACTTTTTTACTGGACATTTTCATCAATCCAAACTGATAGTTTGTCAACATGAATAAGCTCCACTAGGAATTATTGCAATGCAGGGAATAAAACAGGCACTGTAATACTACAAAGACAAATATTAAAAGGAATCTAAAACACAGTTTGGCTTCCCCATACAAGTGTGGGTATAAGTAGCAGGCCTGATTTTCAAAATGCTGATAGTCTACTGGCTTCCAAAAAGTTAACAAGAGTCAGGACGGACTCAATACTTGAAAAATCAGACCTTCTATTTAGGAACTTAAATATGAATTTAAGAGCTTGGTTTTAGGCCCCAACTATCCAGGAACTTGGCCAAGATTTGCAGTACAATTACTGAATTATATAGCATAAGTAAATACAGACAATTTGCTGTCTTACTAAAATACACTGCTAGGGAGCTAAATTGCTCTCTCCTGTTATGTAGCAATGAATGAGGAGTGTGCAGGGAGAGTAAACCTGTTAATATTTTGCAGAATATATAAAGGCCTAATTTATGAAACCTTAACTCATGGCAGCAAGCACCTGGCCATAAAACCAGTAGCTCGAAACACTGATGTGATCAAGTGCTTTGGTATTAACTACCATGAGTAACTGAGAAACAACCCTCCCACCCCCCTGCATACCCAATAGCTTGCATCTAAGAAAAAGCTAGTCTGATGCTCTTGGAAGATGTGACCAAGTGACCTCCAGTTTTCCCATCCAGCTGTCTCTTGGAACATTATCTCCACCTTCAGAGAAACTGCCGTATGAGAAAACAGTTTGATTCAGGAGACACTTCAACATAATAATCTCTTCATTCCAGAAAGTGTTCTTATAATACCGCAATTAAAAAATCAGGCATAATGCAAGGTACCCCTATTACAAACAACAGGGAATCACTAGTGCTTTTGATACACCCATTTAGTGGACGAATCACTGTGCCCTTTGCTGGGAGCACAGCATCGCACCGTCGCAGGGAACTCTGTTATGCTGAAATATGCAAAATAAGGAATATCCGCTAAAGCATTCTTTTGCTGGTCCCCACTGTAGTTTCTGCTGGTGCAGCCATGAACCAGAAACAAAAATGGTCACCACAGAAAATACTCACCAGCTTAGCCCTGCTGACAAAACTGGTAAGTGCAAGTCTTACTCATGGTTCTGAAATGAGGACAAAAAGCAGTTTAAATAGCTAGACCCACCGCTGCTCGTGGATTCAGGTTTTCACACTGCAGTGGTAAATTTAGACCACCTATGGATGGTTATGCAAAGAGAGCCTGAGATACGGAGCAAAAGATGTAGGTCACTTTTTAAATCCAGTTACAGCCTGACTGAGTACCAGCAGAAAAGCGCTCGCTGGTCTCTGGGCTTCAGATCAGACCCAGTGCTACACACGTGAAACTGTTCCAGGAATCGAGTGTTTGAGTTGAAAAGGACCTGTTTGAGAGGACTTCAGGAGACCTAGTCTCCCAAATATCTGTAACAGAATACATATAACACTATACCACTCTCTGACGGTGAGTCAAAACGTAAACCCATCCTGACTGAGAGACCTGCAGCCCCTGCCATTCATAAGAGCCCCCAGTATAACTAGGAGCACCCTGCCTCTGAACATCAGGCTGCACCTTCTCAGCACCAAATCCTGGCAGGACGACAGTCGTGCAGTAGCTGTTCTGGGCACACAGCACAAAAACAAATGCTCGTTCTTTTTGTGGAAAGCCTGTAGTAAGACTAGAACGTATGAAAAAAAAAAAAAGCGCATGTACTTTTTATAAAATGGCAAAGTTTCTCTTCATGCTATTAGGGAATTTTTGAAAATAAATATCCTATAAATAAATATCCCTCATATTATATTAAAAAATGCTTGCTTTGTCTCTCTCTCACTGATATTTTAGACTTCTGTATAGAGACACAGAGGGATACAGAGATTTTTCATGCTATCACCACTGTAGAGATGTTCAAGGGAAAGTGCCTAAAAGAAAAATGACACTGTAAAGCAAAAGAAGACCTAGAAACCACACAGTAGAGTCACACAACACCTAGGAAGTTCGAAATAAAGAGAAAACTTTGAAATGGAATAATTTGAAGGAAAACATTATGCAAAGTATGCTTTACAGAAGCAAAACCAATGAAGAGAAAAAGACTGCCACAGAAAAACAATGCACAGAAAAGGAAGGAAGGAGAGGGAAAAATAATGTTAAAGCTGTGGAAATGTTAAGAGAAATTGTCGAGGTAAAAATCAGATATTCAAAGAAGCAGCTTTCCAACTGCTTTTAGCAACATCCCACTGGAAAGTATACAAATCTCACTCACAGCTTAACACTTCTGACCCAGCAGAGCCCTGTGCAGGGGATCAGGCTTTTTGCTGGGTGGCACCAAGACCCTAGCAATGCCGGAGCCAGGCAGGGCTCTCACCGCTCCGGCATACATCGCGGCTGAGGTGCCTGGGGTCACAGAACCCATCCCTGGGGGAACTGGTAACTTGGGTGTTTTACACAAGTGGCAGAGGCTGGTTGCTCCAGCCCACGACTGCTAGGGTTGAGATGACTGGAGAGAAGGAGAGAGAGACCAAAGAGCAGCTCTGCTCCTTCAGGTCTTAATGAGTGGGAATGGAGTTAATTTAGCACCCCTTTCCCCTCCAGAAGGCTACTAATTCGGGGGTTAGGCAAGCAAAGTGGACGTCAAACTTGCTCAAAGTGAGTACCACCTCTGCGGCCACCTCCGGTTTGGGGCCAGTGGATCTCAGAGGCTTAAAAATCTTACGGCTCAGTAGGTTAGTGTTTCCTTTAGGAAGAATGATTACTGAATAGGTATCAATTTTTAAATGCATTGCCAAAATTTGGGAGCCATGTCTCCATGGCCTCTACTGCTATATGGCAGGGACTTTGTAGTTTATCGGTATCCTTATATTGCCCGTTTTTCCTTCTCGGGTTCTTTCTTAACTCCACACGTGGTATCGCATGGAGCATAAAACTTTGTCAGGGACCCTGGTTTTACTAGCACAAAACTACAAACAAAAGAGAAAACCTTTCAGTCAGCTTTTCCAGAAACCTCACAGACTGTAATGCAAAATGTCTTCATTTCACTGGCCCTGAGACAGTTTGTCCTGAGACTGTCCCCTCCACTCCTGCTTCCTACCCAGGGGCCCCCAACAAAGTGTATGTCCCCAGACTCTTCACATCACCGCAGCTGAGGGATGCTGCACTGCATGTCTCCCTGCCCGCCTCCTGCCCCTGAGGCATCCTCACCAGGGGACCACGCATAGGCTGGGTTCCAGGTATGGGTCAGGGCAAAGCAGGCAGGGGGACAGATGCCTGCCAGCCTCGCCTCCAGCCACGTCTTTGCATCACGGTGCTGCTTCAGCCTATCCCCAAAACACTCCTGCTGAGGCTTGAGCTGCCCTCCTCCACTCACGTTAGGACTCATGCCTCCACACCTGCACCTCCTCCGTGTGCCAGGACAGCCCCAGCCATTGGCACCGTCCTCCTCCGAGGATGCTGCAGGGCTGATCTGCATTTGCACATGCTCCCGTGTCCCCACCTGGAAGCAATCCTTGCCCCCCTGGGTGCCTTGGCAAGAGTGGGTGCTGCCCAGCACTCTGCTCGCTGTCCCTGTGCCCTCGACTCTTCAGCTTTGGGTTGTGTGACCTTCACGCCCCTGCCCTTTTTGCATTTGTTGTGCTTCACAAGCAGATGGTTTCTCTGGATTCCTGTTTTCCTTTAGCCCTTCCCCTCCCTGGAACACCTGTAAAGTCTTTCTTAAACTGAAGAAGCCAGTAGGGGTAAGTAGCCTAAAAGACGCATCGAGAAGAGCATAAAAAAGGGGAGAAAACTTTCTCTCCTGGCCTCCTTCAGTGTTTCGCAGCTCAGCAACTTTCTGACCCAGGCAGGTTGGCTTGTTTTTTAACTATCACTCAGTGGATTTCTCCTCTGCAAACCCGCCCAGCCTCATCCTGAGCTC
This sequence comes from Burhinus bistriatus, assembly GCA_013397275.1. Classification (NCBI taxonomy): domain Eukaryota; kingdom Metazoa; phylum Chordata; class Aves; order Charadriiformes; family Burhinidae; genus Burhinus; species Burhinus bistriatus. The sequence goes on along the minus strand of VYXH01006456.1, from coordinate 48,610 downwards.
ATGTAAATTTTAGCATCCACAGCCTCATGTGGCAAAGAGCTCCCCAGCTTAATTACATATCTGAAGAACTGTCTCCTCTGGTCTGTTCTGAACTGAATGCCCAGGAGATTCACCTGAGCCTCCCAGCTCTCAGCTCGTCAGCCGCTAGCTACCCCTTCCACGCTACCTGTGATTTTACAGACCTTTAGCATCACGCCTGGCAGTCAACTCTTTCCCATCCTGCAGGAGCCCCGTCCTACTTGGCTGTTGTGCGTACAGGGACTGCTCCATGCCTCTGATCACCCTGGCCACCCCTCTTTGGACTTTTTCTCATCTTCTTCTGTTGTTTCCTGAGAGCTGCAGCAGAAGCAAATACGACCCAGAGGCACAATAACGTTTGCTGTTTTCTTCTCTATTTTCTTCTTAAATAATCCACAGTATTAGATGCGTTTGTTCTTGACTGTTAAACAGTCAGGAACTAAGATCTTATGGCACTATTTACCATAATATCAAGTCTCATTTCTGAAAGGTAATGTTAGCCCAGAGCCCATCAATTCATGTGGGAGTTTGGGTTGTTTTTCCCTGTATGCATTACACAGCGTTTATGAGCCCTGGATCTCCTGTCTGGACTTGTGTCCTCTACCGGCAGACACAGGCTAAAGCTAGCACAGGTGAACTTAAGCCACCCGTTTTTCCAAAGCCCAGCTCACTTTGTAATACTGTTATCAATTTAGAAACTATCAATCACTGCAGAAGTGATGGAGCTCTGCACCAGAAATGCATTTATATAGGCATAAAGGTCTTTCCATCCTGTAATAATAGCTCACGTTAGCAATTTTACAGAAATTTGACCGAGTATGGCAAGAAGTTGTTAGAAGCATGTGAAGATCAGTATTCCCACTCTGCCTTCACTATATTTCATTACCATATTAGTGCAAGAAAGACGTGCCATTCTCAGTCTTCACTTTGCTCAGCTGATCTCTTCCATCTCATAATCGTTCCTAACTTCCAGTACTTTCTCAGTTCTCCAACTAATTTATTGCCATCTCTCTGTATCTATGATTTGCTGGCACTGCATCTCTAGAATAATATTAATAATAATGCTTGTGATACATTTTGGAATACTACTGCTAATGCTAATAAACACCCTTTAATTTTTTCCCCTTTCAGGCATTCAAAAAGAAGCTGATAAGGGATTTTTTAAAACTCACTCTCTGAGATAAAATAAAATAAAAAAAAGTCAACCATCTTTGATCTTCTGATCCAGCCATTGACATTTTGAAAAATCTACTCTTTGGACTCTTAATCAGACTTGATGTTAGTTGGAGGGAGGGGGTGTTGGGCTATTTATCTAATTTGCTTGGCAAACCCCGGTTTACTTGGACCAACAGCAGAAGTGCAGCGGAGTTGCACACTCTTTTCTGCTGCCTCCGTCAGAGCAGGCAGACCTGTTCTGGGGGATTTGTCCCTCTCCACGGTTGTCCCTTTATTTTCATAAGGACAAAACCACATAGTGCGTGATCCTCTAAGAGACTGGCTTTGCTGTCCAGGTCATTTTGGCTTTACTGCTGGGCTATCTTTTTATTAGAGAATCACAGCATCACCAGGGTTGGAAGGGACCTCTGGAGATCATCTCGTCCAACCCCACTGCCAGAGCAGGGTCACCTACAGCTGTTTGCACAGGATGGTGTCCAGGTGGGTTTTGAATGTCTCCAGAGACGGAGACTCCACCACCTCTCTGGGCAGCCTGTTCCAGTGCTCTGACACCCTCAAAGAAGCTCCTGCTCATGTTCAGGTGGAACTTCCTATGTTCAAGTTTGTGCCCATTACCTCTTGTCCTATCACTGGGCACCACTGAAAAAAGACTGGTGTCATCCTCCTGGCACCCTCCCTTTAAGTATTTACAACCATTGATGAGATCCCCTCTCAGTCTTCTCTTCTGCAGCCTAAAAAGACCCAAGTCCCTCAGCCTTTCCTCATAAGAAAGACCTTGAGGACCCCATGGCAAAAACTGATGAAGGAGAGATGGAATCAGCTGGGGTGCCCCATGGTACCTTCTCACCACAGAGTTTTACACCCCTGGAATGCAGACACCAGGGTAGCATGGACTGAAAAGTCATCCAAGATGAGAATCAGTTAAATAGTCAGCTAGTTGCTGCTTACTGTTTTAAATTAAATAATTAGTTTACAGAGCAAATCTGCAGATGGACCAGGCTTGCCTTTGAGGCTTTACTTTGCTAGTTGTACTTCGACAAAATTCCGACTAGTACTTCCTGTAAATACACGCTTTACCGCAGGGAGGGAGGAGATGATTGTCGGCTTCCGTAAACAAATCCCACCTGCCTTTTAAAACTGGGTACAGACTGTACTTGGACAGTATTGCCTTTCTTTTGCTCCTACTGAGTTGTATATAAGGTGTATTGTTAATGTTTAATTTCTTCTAAATAGTTTCCTCTGTGCCGTTCCCTCTCTACCTTGTTATATTTGCAACATTATTAACTCAAGCACCAAAATATCGTGAGTAGCAGCTGTACAATGAAAAGGTAGTGGGTAATCATCCCAATTTCTGACCTCCCTCCTCCTAGCTCCTTGTGGACAAGTCATCACTTTGAGACTGCTCCATATTGTTAAGCTACATAATTTTGCAAAGGGTTAAAGGATAGTATGTTCTGTCTTTTAGTATTGCCAGTGTCTGAGCAATAGGTACCTTCTACAGCTTGTTAAAAGGCTGCTGAGCCACTGAAGCGTAACTGTGGAATGCCTGCAAAACCAGAGAGAAAATCATATAAATTGCAAACCAAAAGGATATGTAATTACAGCTTGTTCTGGTTTGGGTTATTGTCGGACAGACTTTTCAGACAATTTGCCTTTTGAGAAATATATAGCCATTTTATGCTTATTTCTTTTATGCCAAACCACATGCTTTTCTCCCCAGCACATTGCCGGAGATGCTGCTTGGCCAGTAGTGCTACATAGGTAATTCAAATAAGCGATCCTGGAAAGGCACGTAGCTGCTACAGTAAAGGGAGAGTAGAGAAAGCATGCTCTTCCTCTCACTGCTTCCCAAACCGCTTCCCCCGCCTGTGTTCGACGGGCCTGAGATCCTCCCGCTGCGCTAGACAGAGAGGCTGGAGGGAAGGATGGCATCGCTTCTACCCTGCTTAGGACTCAGTGCAGGGCTGGTTCAGAAATAATTTTATGGACAGAGGGAATGATGCATGAAATATAGCCGGGAGGTGCATGCCGCAATATAGCAAGCACAACACTTAATACACAGTGGTGTTACTAACTGATCACGGCTAAGCAAATACGTTTTGATCAGTCCCAGCCTGTCCAGCATTTTCATCAGACTAATACATGCACACGCGCAGATGCTGGTTTTGAAACACTAAATCCATCTGTCTGGCAGTTCAAAATTTTCAGAACATTGCCAGAATGTGAAACAACCCGCCCCCCCCCCCAACAATGCATATTTAAATTAAAACAGGAGATTAAAACCAGGCAGAAATACAAAAGTAATGGGGGGAAGCTTTTCTTTAACCTTCTATGTGAAAGAATTCTGATTAAGATATTGCAAGGTTTCCAGTTACCACTTTTCACCCTCATGCTCTCCTGCTGTTTCTCTGTCCATGTTTTGCAGCAGCTCCTCCTGTCCCACCTTTCCCTCTCAGACATCCTGTGCTGTTCCCTGCAGTCGTGACCTTCCCTCCCTCTGTAATGTGCTTCACATGCTTCCCTGGAAAGGAAACAGAAGCCATAATGCAATTTCCACTTTCCAAAACACTCCTCATTGTGCTCACGAATCCAAGGCCCAACCTGACATTGACTTAAACAGAAAGTTATGGCACAATTTAGTCTTTGCTTTAATTTAGGGATTTTTACTCTTTTTATGCCTGCAGTTTGCATTGCTGGCTGAGCCTGTCATTTAAAACACTTTCTGAATCAACATCAACGGGAGAGGCTGCCAAACTTCCAGCCCTTTGGCCATCAAAGCACGAGAGGTCAGGACGATATGCTGGGCTTCCAAGAAGACCACAAAGTTCGTAACCCCCAGTAATAGCTCATTTTTGGCAGCTGGCTTACTGGGTATAAAAACTTAGGAGAATCCCAGGAATATTACCTTTCTGGTAATTCTTAACATACTCTTTCTGACAGTGATTTTATGTATACCAGCTTCTGCAAACACTTGACATTGCACGCTCCATGAGCTCAGTGCAGGAGAATCCTGCAGCTCCCCTCCTAGAAAGTTCTCGCTGTAGGAGCCTGACTTACTACTCCGACTTCTGGACCTCTTGCCTGTCAGATCCTGAAATCTCTGAGCAACCAACAGTCAAATCTGCCCAGTTTTACCCAGGCATGCATCCATAGTGTATTTTACCTGGCCTGAAGCCAAGCCTGTAGAGTCATAGTTGCCAGAAAGGTTGATAGTTCGGCACCTTTTAGCATGCCTGCTGCCAGCTTTGCACCTCTAACAAACCCCGAAGCCAGCCATGCGTGAAGTGATTCTGATGTGCCAGGAAACATGCTGTACAGGGCTAGCTGTTTTTTGGTCAGTGAAACCAGTGAGCAGGAAGTAAGGGAAAGGGTCAAAATACAGGGCTCTTAACTTTTGCTCCATGAGGCAGAGGAGCACCAAGGCAGGATGGAGGCGACTCACATATTAATTAATTTTAAAAGAGAAAGAATTGTGATGGTTGTAATTAAAAAGAGCAGCTCCTCACGATTTCCAAGGCAATTGGCTAAACAGAGAAGTAAACGCTAGATGTGGAAACCAAACGAGAGCTCTGCCACACTCCAGGATGTCTTCTGTGCCCTCCCTTCATTTTCTTGCTGTTGGCTTTGATGTCTGTTTCATAGTTTCACACCTCTGTGCCTGTTCCAATCAACTTCACTTGCAAAGTGAAGGCTGGTCCTTACTGTATTTAATTTTCGCCACGTAAGACTGTCTCCTTCTGAACAGCCTTGAGCGTGCCATCTAGCCATCTACCCCAAGCACTGCGGCAGGAGCTGTAGTTGCTGGCAGACCTATGAGCCAACCATCATGTGCTGCCACATTTCCTTTGGCTGAAACAAAGAAACCAAGGAAAGAGCGTGAACTGGCTGTTGGCAGAAAACCCTCTACCCCTTAAGGTGAGAACCACACCTTTTTATTGGTTTCTGAAAAATAACAACAAAACCAACAACAAAAATAGTAGTAGCACTCTGCTACTCTGTTTCATTTGGGTGGCAGGGTGAAAAGAGGATCAGCATCAGGGTGACTTTCCTCAGCTGTTAAGAGTTGGGACCTGATTCCTGGACAAGGCATCCTCCAGGCACTTCACAGAAGTGCTTGCGCTGGCACAGCACACACCAGGGCCGGGTGGCTCAGGAGGGCAGCGCTGGAAAAGACTTTCCCTGCCCGTTCCTGGTGGCAGCACAAACTCATACCGAACTCAACTGACCATGTATCTCTGGCTGAAACTCAACGACTGAGTGAATCGATGTAAAAACACATTATTTCCCTGCCAGTTAAATCCTTCTCACGACAGGGTTGTCTCTGAGAAGCAAAATGCCACTGAATGTAACTCTTAAGACAATGTTATTATTTGGTTTGCTAATGAGAAACCTGCTTGTATTATGTAAACGTGGCTCTTCTAGGCTGCAATCCTGGACTTTCTAGGTTCCCCTCAGGGGCTCCCAAAGAAGGCTGTGGTTCAAGCATTCAGTCTCAAAATACTCTAACGGAGGCAAAAGCCCAAACTTGGTATCTTGCATTCAGTCCATGCTTCATATAAAACTGCGTGTTGCTGACTCAAGATCTCCTTCCCAATTATGGAATAGTTGAGGCCAACAGAAACATTTTTTTCCTTCTTGGTGGTCAGCTCTGAAGACAAAAGTAATGTAGATGCCAATCCAGTAGCTTATGTAAATTGCTAAGTAAGATTTATTTTTAATATTGAAAGATTTCTTCCTACATGCAATGTAGACCCTAAATAAGAACTTAGTGAATCACTGAAAAGAAGTGCACTATCAGCTCCTGACAGAGACAGCACAAGCCAAATATGAACTTTCAGAGGAATGAAGACCACAGAGTGCAGAGGGAGAAGCCACCAAGCAACTGCCACAGACCAAGTATTACAAAACCAACTGCAGCTCTTCCTTGTGTGAACTGAACTAGAAGAGCACCATAGAGACCCTCATCCCTGAAACGCTCCCTGCTCATTCAGCTCATTTTTCAGGAGACCATCATTCTCCTTCAGGGGGAATTACAGATCTTTCCCTGGCATGGCATCCTAGGATATATCCTCATCACCTATTTAAAAGTTGCATGGGCCCTCAGATCATCCAGAGTAACTTCTTTTCAGGAACACACTGTTTCTTCATGAATTGCCTCTTTCTGAAGGAAGTACTGTCTTGGGCGAGATCAGAAGACACCTGAACACAGCAATGCCAGGAGTGCCATCTGTATTTATCCACAACATCACTGGCAAAGCATTCGAAGAGGATAAAAAAATTGGAGGCTTTGGCTGTCGCCTACTCCTTCTGGAAAGACCAGCATGCTTCTGCTCCTTTTAATGGAATGTTGTGTGGACACCAGCACCATGAGGGTGGGAACACCAGGACCCACTTGCTGAAGCAGTCTCAGGGCTGGTGCCAGTTACCTGGTGACTACATCTGCAACTAGAAAACAGCTTCGATGGTGAAAAACCAAGCCCCTTCCAGTTCCTGCAAAGCTCAATGCACGTGACACGCAATTCAGCATCCTTTCCTAACTAATGGTATTGTTTCAGTTGTAGTCTTTCACTGACGTTAGTGAGCTATAAATTACTCCTGGAGCATAAGCTTTTTTTTTTTTATTTCTTGAAGATTGAGGGAGAAAGAAGGAGAGAATTTTGCCATTTTATGCAACAAAGAAGAGGAAGATTGTAAGCAAAAATCCTTTTTCACAACAACAACAAAAGTAAAAATAACAAAGAATAAGACAAAGCAATAAAATATCTGAAAATGAACAGACACCTGCAAACAACACTACTTTATGGGCCTGAAAAAAAGGTTTTTGCTTTTTTCAGAAATATGATTCTCAGAATATAAACTGTAGCCCCAAAATGCATTTATGACTTATTAAATTTCAACTCAAATTGGAAGATTTTACTGCTTTTAGAATCCTAACTGTTAGACAGACAAATGAAAAAGATGTAGGATTTTATGGGACACTGAATAATCTGAAGTGGTTCCTGGAAGATCTGGGAGAAAAAATCTGGATTAAGAGATTAAAAACACAGCATCATAAATTATTTGATTCCATTTCAGAAAGAAAATCATAAATTATGTGCATTGCCACAGTAAAAGTGCTTTTAAAAAGGCAGTGCTAGCTAGTACTGTATATTTTGAGTCTAAGTAAATCTATCTGGGCTTTGAATTATCCAGCATAGGGATTTTTCCCTCATATCTTCCAATAAAAATAATAAAACACTGAGAGTTTAATTTTAGAAATTCTGGAGCAGAGTGAAAGAAAAAAAAATGTTTTTCATCTTCTCTTTCCATCTCCTTTTTCTAATGTACTTTAATATTCAACTCTTACCCCTGTGAAAGCAATAGAAGAGCCTCTTCTACATTCTTTTCTGCACCAGATTTATAGCACCAATTCCATTTTTCTTTCGCATTCTCTCTTCCCAGGTGCTGTGTCAGAGCCTATGAGGACCACAAAGACCCACTGAGTCTAAGGCAGTGGACATTCTGGCTCTAAGTCACCATTTGTGAAAACCTACAATGAACTTGAAAGTATTTACATAAGTCTTTGCAGGATTCAAACCTTATTATGTAGCATAAGCAAATTACGGTTTTAGTGGTTTGGAATACCCTCATTAAGCATGCATGAAGTGCCATTTCCAAATGGAAAAGGAGTTAAGTGCTTGGGTATATGAATCATTTTATGTTTCTGGAGAAAAGAACTATGAGTCAGAAAACTAAAAAACCCTGAAAATTGAACTGCAGTTACAAAAACATGCTGTGGCTCTTACAGGTTCCATAAAATGATTAAAGTTGCTTTATCTGAAGGCAGCTATGCTGAGGATGCAGAAGTCACCGCAGGATAAAAACGTGTGCACACGCTACATTAAGTAACGTTGAGCTAGATTTGACCTCTTCCACCTCAGGAGCTGTTTGGGGGCTGGAGGAGAGCCAGTTACTTATGATTCAGCAATAACTTCCCTTGCAAGTGCATTAAATCCTTGCTCATCTGCCCGCATCGCCCAGACGAAGGACAGGGAAACCCCACTGAGCAGTGAGGGAGAGCAGTCCGAGGACCCAGTCCCTTCCTCCCTTTTCCCAGGAGGCGGGACATTGTTTATTCCTGTGGAGTTCTGCAGAAGAGACACCCCCTTCCCTGGTCCCTTCCTCAGAGTTTCGGTGTCACTTTACCTTGCTTTTTACCGCTAATGAGATGTAACAAATAAATTGCCCTGATTTCTTTAGGCACACAGCCCAATGCCTTTTCCCCTGTCACGCAGGGAAGGTGAGAAGTGCTTTCCCCGAAGGCCTCACTTGGAAACCTCAGGAATGAACTTAAACATATGCTTAGGTTTAAATATCACGCTCCCAATGAAGTCCACAGACTTCATGTGCTTTGTTGAATAAAAGCCTAAATCCACTGCCTGTCAAACAATTAAAATGTTATCCTTCCATTTTAGTTTTGCCTAAGGTAACAGCTTTGACGCTCACTCGACTATTTGAGAAGAAACGCTGTGCTCCCTCCCCTTGGAAATGCGAGGAAGCCTAGCAGAAGGCTCTCCCATGCTGTGATTATCACATTTGACAGTAGTTAAACACAACCGGGAACACCAAACCGGAGCCAACCTTCAGGTGTCTTTTGCCATACTGCACGCTCTAGTAAGTTCAGGCTCTTTAACAGGGCTGGGCATTCATCATGGCTCTGTGAAACAACAACGGCATCCACAAGCCAGAAGGGCTCACATCCATGCAAATATCTCTGGCAGCAAAAATAGAGATGTAGCGACAATATCTGAGCTATTTTGACAGAACAATCTGTAAACGTGACATTTTGTGAAGTTTTCCTTGAGGCTTTAAGTACTGCTGTTACGTCACGACCTGTTACTAATCTAAACTTCACACCATTTTTTTAACAGTGTGAAGGAAGTGACTGAATGCCGCTATATGGCTTGCAAAATTTTCAACATCAAAAGCACCCACAACCACTAAACCACATATTAATACCGTTTTCATTAAGATATATGCTCACGGGGTCAATTTTTTTCCAAGCGTCACAGTCCATTACAGTCATTTCAGACATTCGTGCAACTGTTGGGAAGAGCAGACAGGCTGGTCAACAGCACGGTGAAGTAACATAGAAAAATGTTTCCCCAGGAAAATGGACCGAACCCCAGGAAAATGGACCGAATTCTGTCCCTTGGAGCACGCAAGCCATGTACCCCGCTGATTAAACAAGAATTATAGTCTTGAATCAAGAAATGTACTTTAGCCTACACAGTAAACTAATATACTGAACAGGAACACTGTAATCCATGCAAGGACATAGACCCTGCCACACAGCAGCTCCCCAAAACAACTCCAGTCTCGAAACACTGTCTCTTAAGAAGGGATCAAAAAAGTTGTTTCAGAGTTTTACATCAAAATGGCATATGCAGGGTCAATTTAGAGATATATTACTAGAATTAGTATGCTTAGGAAGCTTGCAAAAGAAAGATTCTCAACCATCAGAGGAGTATGGCTCTGAACAGCTTTCCAATAGATGCAGCAGGGGTTAGCTACTTGAGAGGTGTGAATATTAAGCTTGGCACATTTCGGAAAGCAATCATGTGATGGGTTGCCTGTGATAGCAGGAGCCCGGTCGCAGTGACCCGGGCGTGCAATGCAAGCAAAAGTTCTGAATTCAAAGCTAAGCTGCAGTAGGTTTAAAAAAAAAATATGCAAAGACATCAAAAGGACTCACGTCTCTCTGAGTCAGTGCTAAGTCACCAAAGCTCTGGGAAAGCTCTGGGCTCAGAGATTGAGAGAAGTATCTCATTAGCAACCTCCATTCCAAACTTTCCAGTTTTTCAATTCTTTTCTTTCTGAAGCAAGCTGCATGCATCAACTGCTCCCATACAAAACACAGGAAAGCTCCTGTATTAAGCAAACATTTACTCTGGCACAGATATTTTTATCCCATCAGGACAAACTGAAGTGAGATAGTACCCTCGGACAGGTCTCATGGCATGGGAGTGGCATTCTTGGTCACCTGCCTCGTGGTACCAGAAGCACGTCACGGACCAGCCAATCTGAACTGCCAACTCAACTAAACTAACTGTACTGTACAACAAATTTTCTGAGGTACAAAGTAGAATTATGCTTCCCAACTCCGGGGAAGATGAGTGGTAAATGAAAGAAGAACAGAGTGAATGTGAACCAAAAAGGCAGATGGTACAATAAGGCAAAGAAAGTAAAAAAAGGGAATCTAAGAGCAACTACATTGAAGAACCAAAGAGACTACTAAAATAAAGAATTAATTGGTCCTCTCTGTGGAGGATCTCGCCTTGTGCCTTTCAAACTTCAAAGGCTACTTGCACTCAAACAGGCTGAGTTGAATGCAAAGGTCCTGACTCAATAAAACACTTCATCACTTAAGTCAAACATATGTTTAAATGCTTTGTGGCACTGGGACTCACGCTTAAGGGGAACGAGGAAACCAGGAACAGAAAAGTAAGTGCCAGTATGTTGGACTTGGCAGAAGCAGCAGAACGCACAGCATCTAGTACGTGACATGAGCTGAAACGGAAGGAGGCTGGGAACAGAGTTAAGAATTAACAGGGTGTCATGGTTTAACCCCAGCCGGCAGCCAGGACCACGCGACCACTAGAAAGAAAATTAACTCTATCCCAGCTGAAACCAGGACACAGGGTTTTAAGTAGCAACAGCCTAGACGACATAATGTCTGAGAAGGTCTAATCCTGAAGTTACGTGAAGTTAATGGGGCACACTGATTTCTGTAAAACGGATCAGAGTTTTAGGAGCAGTGGTGCTCTGCCTTTGGGTTGTGTCTTGCTTTTCAAACAACGGCCTTGCAGCCAGCTTCTTACCCTTCCTGTGAATAGTGAACATTTCAACTGGACTGAAGGTTTGGGACAGTCATGCTTTAGGAACGGGACAGCAATGGCACACACAGATCGTGGGAGTTAGTGAAGGTGGGGGCCATGGGAGTGTCCAAATTCCGGTCCCCTGACACAAGAGCATCCAGAAGTATGAGAAACGACCAGAAATCCGCGGCTGTATCACCTGGCGCACACATGCTCCCATCACAGAACAAGGCCTCATCACAGGAAGCCACTACCTTTTGGTCATATGATGAAGATACAACCAGGCACAAATTGCAAAAAGGGCGATGGAGAATGAGAACAGCAATTGAGTAAGGTCTTGGCTGCATTAATTAGCAAATTAGCCACTCTGGTATTTGAGGAAATTTACTCACTGCACAAAAGCAAAGAACCACCAGAACACTAAAAAATCTTAAGACTTCTAAAAAAGGAGGCAAGAAAAACATTACTGAGTATAATGAAGAAACCAGAGAAAACAGGGGAAAATATGAAGGTGTTTTACTACACAGTTCTCATTTTCAGGTATTTGCAATGGACAACTTACACTCTGAGCGGCTGCTTTTGAAGTTTCACTATTTCATACTTCAGCTATGTATGTCTGCCTGAACAAAAAACGTGACAACAATCAGGTAAATGCATTTTTATCTGCCCATCTTTAATGCTCTTCTCTACAGCAGTGAATAGAAGGTGAAGTTGATGCAAACCTCATAAAGCAAGAGAAAACAATGACCGGTGTATAGGACTTAATGGTGTAATTTAATGGACGTATTTCCTGCCATAAAAATGCACTTGTGCCTTTCTTATGACCTGCCAGCTTGTAAGTAAAAGTATGTGATCTTCTAGCTACTTAATTATTGTAATGTTTCTGTAGTTTGGTTTTGCTTAGGAATTATTTAATAATCCTTTTTTCCACATTGTGTTTCTACCCTGCTTTATCACACAGATAATTAGAAAGAAAGAGATTTACAGCTTTTTTTTTTTTTTTCTGATCAGAGAACTCCTGTGGATAAAGTAACATACATCCTTGCATGTTTCATAAGACCTTAATTTCAAACATCATGATATCACTTGATTTTCAGCCTTCATCTCCTGCACTCACCAAAGACGACAAAGCTCCTAACAGGACTGCGTCAATGACAAACCACCATTATTTTTAAGAAGCAATTTGCATTTTTTAAAGTGAATATAGGAAAGTAAAATAAAAAGTAGTCTCTCTGTATTTCTAACATATAGGGTATTTATTTTGGAACTACTGTTCAGTACGTGTCTCATAGTACAGTCACCACAGTAAGATATAAATATTGCAGCTGCCAAAGAAGTAGCATGAAGTATCCAAGGAATTGTTTCAGTCTCACTGTGCTTTTGCTTTCCTTTATCAGCAACTTATCTTGAAAGGTGTTTCATCTATTTAAAAATCTTTTTACAACCCCCCTCATTTCTTTAATGGGTTTGGGGATTATGAACAGACCCTCCCACAACAAGGCAATCAGATAATGCTCAGATAAACATCTGTTTACAGACTGAAGGTTATGCTAGACCCATTACCAGATTACAAGTGGTCTGGAGATCCTGTTGGAAACACTAACTTTTGGGAAACGCAGAAACAGATAAATTAAATCCTTCCATTTCAAAACAGCAATTTGATAAAGTGCATTTTTCCTGTTTCCTTCCCTCAAAAACAGGCTTCAGGAGATTTCAGAGAAAAAGGTTTCCACCACTAATGAGAGGCTTAGCTGAAAGCTCATCTGATTTAAACCACGGTGTTCCTTTCTTCCTATTTAATTGTCAAAGGGAACAGCCATGTTTTAATTTTGCCTTTTCCTCATTTACTAATTGCACAGAAAGCGGTTTCATTTAGCTTATTTAGCTCCTTACAGAAATAAACTCTACAAAAACAAAATGTAAATCATGCTCAATCATTGACAGTTTAGACTACCGGTAAGCAGTTAGGTCTGATTTGAAGTATGAGAGAGTTTAAATGCATATTCGATTCAGAAGTCATGATCAAACACTCTGCTGTTCCTAGCCTTACAACTGTGCTGGATTTTCAGAGATGCACACCAAGATAGGGGGTTTGACTGCCTTTGCCTGGCGTTTTGCACTGCACTTCTGGTCCCACTACTCAACCGTCAGCCTCAGGTGAAGGAGCCATCTCAGGGTGAGGTGGGGAGAGAGAAGATCTCTTTCCCAGCTTCCTAAAAAGCCTCACCTATTTTTAATTAGTCGACACCATGCATGTGTGACAAGATTCACAATACAGAAAATAGCTTCTCCTTTGTTTCCTGAGGACAAAAAAGTTGTTTCAGATCCGCAGCTGGCTTGAGAGGCTGACAAATATTAATGTGGATATTCACCAGCCAAGGACCTAGCTCAGAGGGGTTTAGAATAATTTCTCCTGAGTAGCATTCAAATGACCCTTACTGTACTCCCTCCATGTAAAACTATCACCAATGACAGAAGAAATAGTTTCTCCAGCTCCTACAGCACTGTACCGAGCTGGTACCCACACTGCAGCCCACTGAGGAGGGCACACTGGAGCTGGGGCAAAGTGTGATGAGAAAGGATCAGCACAGAGGAGCTGTTACGGACACACCACACACCCCCATTCTCCATCCTCCCTGCGCTACTCAGGACAGGGAGGCAGAAGAGTTAGGGATGGAGGAGTGAAGTTGAGCCTAGGATGAAGCCTGGAGCAGGGGGTCAGGTAAGGGGAAGGTGGTTCAGTTTTTGTCTTTTTTTCTCACCATCCAATTCTATATTTAATTGGCAAAAAATTAAATTAATTTTCCACTGGTCGAGTCTGTTTTGCCCATGACGGTAATTGATAAGTGATCTCTCTGTCCTTATCTCAACCCACAAGCTTTTTCATCTTATTTTCTTCCACCTGTCCTGTTGAAGAGAGGGAGTGAGAGAGTGGCTGGGTAGGCATCTGGCAGCCATCCAAGGTCAAATCACCACAAGCAGGTAAATGATCTAGAGTCCCAAATCTAATTTTCTTCAGTGATTCCAGCTGTCAGAGAGAGATGTTCCAGGTATCCAAGTACCCAGCACCTATGGCAGAAGGAGTCAGATTTTTAACTGACTAGAAGGGAAGAGCTATCTTAGAAACCCCCGGGACTGGCCCTTACCTGCCCACTCCACCTCCTCCCCAGAGATTCCCATCCATACTGCAGGGACCATTCAGGTTTCTCCTAATTTCTTACTCAGCTGCCACAAATTCCAGTTTGATGTATTAAGAAAACACAAAACTGGAGCGAGTTTACCTTAACTGCATAAAGCTTGACTGCCATTTTATGGCAGGGGGCATAGTTTTTCATTGAATGTCTGGGGGCTTTTTTTGTTGTTTTGGTAATGTTAATGTGACCTCCAAATCCAGGCAGGAGAAAGTTCTGCCTCTTCCAAAATTTTCTGCTTGGTGAGAGCAAATACAAAGCAATTCACTATAGAGATATCAGAACTGGCACAGACTGGCAAAGAATACATTATATTTAAAAATGTAACACACAGGTGCTCAGAGGTTAAGCTCACCTATTCTGGTCTCAAGCTGACACGACATAAAATCAGAGGTAGAACAGCTTTTGTGAACCGAGCTGAGGGAACACGCCATTCATTAAAATGTCATACTGAAAAACTGGAGATAAGTGACAATAGTTTAAACAGAAAGCAAAAATAGAATGAGGAGCAAAAAAAAAATCCCTATTTAGCAGTCCAATAACATTTAAAAAGACTTGATAGTAGCTGGTTAACCATCACTTCCAGAAAAAAACCAAAAATCTCCATGATTTAATGTGGAAAGAGAAAAATAAAGACAACCCAAACACTACAAAAAAGGAAACACATTCTCTGTCTTTAAGGCTAAACTCAGCAAACACCTGTGTATCACCTAAATTTATGAAGATAAAGCTAGATCACACCTCTTACAAATATCTGTGCACACCCTACTAACCTTCCACAGAGAAACCTTAGGCACTTTTTTTAGCATGTGTGCAGCATCCTATATGTGAAGCCGTAAAGAAATTAGTGCTAAAAGGGCAAAGCTGGGAAATGCAGCCAAGAAAATCATAGCCTATAAGTTACAGCGGTGGCAGAAAGATTTGCTGTTGTCCTGGGGCTAACAGGGAGAAGCGGATGATATTCAGTCCTTTCCCACCCTACCAGTCTCCACTTCTGAGGACAGGATCTAAGTAAGTTTGACTGAAGCAATCAAATAAAACGGAGATGCCATGCTGGAAGTGATAGCATGGCTGGACAAACTAGAGGTCACAGGCTGGATTTTGCCTCCACTGCCTGCCTCTCTTCACTATCTGAAAAGGCAAATGGATTCTTTATACATTCACTCCTATGTAGCATGTTGGCTTTGCCAAGATAAACGCTAGAAATCACATTTTTTACGTTGTGGAAGTTGATGCTAGTGTCCCTAACTAGGTTTTACAAATCTTGTTTAGGACAGCAAATTAGTTTTATAAAAGCACTCTTGTAAGGTAAATAAACAACAATGCCATTTTACGAAAGAAGAGGAGGCACGAGAGGTTGAACTGCAGCAGTTCCTGAAAAAGAACCCAGGATTTCCAGTCCTCATACATATTAGCCGCTTCCCGCAGGCATCCATCTCCCTGTTGCAAAATAAAGCTTTATAATTTCCAAGTGTTTCACTGCATTGATGTGGAGATACTGAAAAGCAGTGCTAGAGGCGTCTCAACAGTCAGAGCACAAAGATCTGTACAGAAATGCAGAGTCTAATGCAGGCTGCAGGATCCTTTCCTTTCCCTTAGCATATGCATTCAAGGGGTCTAACACATAAAGAATGTGCTCCAGAAATTGCTGCTGAGCTGAAGAGCCCTCCAGTGATTCAGTCTAACTCCAGGCTTGAATTTCCTTTACTACTCGCAAGGAGTTCTCACGCAAGGAGGCTGGCAGTCATAAATAAATGTACAGCAGTTTGTTGCTACCAGCAAATTTCCATGATCCATTAGTTTGTATCTGGGCTAAATATGAACCAAAACGGAGGAATTTACGGGTCAGAGCACTGATGTATAAGCAAGGCTGGCAATAAATGGAAAAATGCAGCTCCAGAACATACTACAGGTAGTTTCAATCTCATCCAGGCATCTCTATGCAAAAACAGACTTTGGGTTTATTGGGTGCTTCTCCTGCCTCAGGCACTGTGGCAAACAGGACACTTACTGAAACACTAACTCTTGATACGCTCAATACATAAGCATTGAGGGCTGCAGATAAGCTGCCTGTAGCTGCTGGAAGTAGTAAACTTCAGGCCTTTCCCCTCTTTTGTACAGGAACTCTTAGATTTTTTTCTTGCCCTTCGACTGGAGGATGAATGGAACGAGTGAATGCAAGGCAAAGAGTTATGCTGTAGGTTTTCTTGTTGTATAGAAGCGGGGAAAAGGCCTCCAGCTTTCCTCAGGTCCAGAATACTTCTTTTACTTGGCACTAAGTCATGAGCCAAGAAGCTGGATGGAATGGAGTCACTCCCCAGGAGAAAGGCATAGGTCTTCTCACCTAATAAACAGGAAAAAATCTGGTAGTGCATCCCATTCTTCCTCATGTTTTCCACTTTAGCGTGGCCATTTACATTCATGTGAAACAACAGTAAAAAGTCTGCGAATTAAAAGGGTAGGCGTTTACACTCACTTTGCTGCTGTATAAACACGCAAGATGAAAAGCAGTGGAGGAGGGGAAAAAATTGAATCGGGCATTGATGGTAGCAGTGGTAGGAAAAAGGAGATTGTAATGCTTCCATGAAAT
Organism: Burhinus bistriatus; assembly: GCA_013397275.1. Classification (NCBI taxonomy): domain Eukaryota; kingdom Metazoa; phylum Chordata; class Aves; order Charadriiformes; family Burhinidae; genus Burhinus; species Burhinus bistriatus. Next base: position 31,778 of record VYXH01006456.1, on the reverse strand, counting down.
CCTCATGGCAGAATGCAGAAGAGCCTTTTAAGCACAACACTGAGACCTTGCTATGCTGGAATCCCGTCATGCCCTACAGGCTATGCACGGCCCTAAGCCCCTGTCAATCTCTGTGATACTCCTTCTTTCACACAACTGGTGCTGTAGCAGAGGGTCAGTTATCTGACAAGAAACGTGCATTTCTCAGATCATTATTACATACTCAGACCTTAAAAACCAGGAGTGAAATGGTGCCACAAATGTGATACAGGAAGACAGTATGTGCTCCCCTGGGAATCTTAATGGCACTCTTGTGCACTTTTGAACCAGGCAGAAAAGTCAAGAAGGTATGTAATAAAATATAAGTGAGCTTTTGTAGAACAAGTATGATCAAATTCCCCACCAATGCGTTTCCCTCCTTCGACATTTCAGTTCTTTTAATCTTTGTGTCAACTTCCCCATGTTTCAAAAAACCAGGAACTATTAATGCATTTTCTTTCATTTCAGGAACCAGGCAGGCTCTTGGCTCAGGACTTGGTGATTGGAAACAGTTATTTTGCCTCAGCATTGAGTCTGCATGAACATAAAATGCTTTGGAAGCCGTGATAGCGTTGGCAACATAATTCTTTCAATGTCATCTATGTGGTGTAAATCCAACCTTTTTTGAAATTCATTGCCTGCCAGGCAAAACTATTCATGCATAATACATATCCTGGAGTTGGACACAAGATTACTGACATTATATTACTCCCTATTTCCTTTGTCCTGGAAGCTCTGCATTCCTGGCAAACAGAAAAAATAAAAATAAAAATCTTACATCTCTCATAAAGAACGACCTCTCAACTATGTTTTTATTTACCATTTCTGAGCACTGACTCAAAGTTTGGCATCAGTATAAGAGTTACTCCTGTTCTTCCTTTTCATGAAGTTTTGAATTTGTTTGCATTGTTCATAAACTACCTTCAAAATGACATTAAAGAGAGAGCATGCTTTACAACAAGAACAACTGCAGTACAAGTAACAGCATGTGTTATAAAGAAGGTATGTATCAGTCATTCTTTGGGTAATTCTAGCTATACCAAAATAAAAAATGAAGGAACTCTGAGGTAAGCCTGTAATTTTTCTCTGAAAGCCTTAAGTCTACATTCTGCTAATATTCTTCACACTTTTATAAGGCAAGACAGTGCCACATTTGAGCTTTCCTTTGTCATCTTTTTGAACCTAAGCTTCTCATTAGAATCACAGAATCACAGAATGGTTAGAGTTGGAAGGGATCACCTAGTTCCAAGCCCCCTGCCATGGCCAGGGACACCTTCCAGTAGACCAGGTTGCTCAAAGCCCCAGCCAACCTGGCCTCAAACACCTCCAGGGATGGGGCCTCCAACAACTTCTCTGGGCAACCTGTTCCAGTGTCTCACCACCCTCACAGTAAAGAATTTCTTCCTGAGATCTAATCTAAATCTACCCTCTTTCAGTTTAAACCATTACCCCTCGTCCTATTGCTACACTCCCTGATAAAGAGTGCCTCCCCACCTTTCCTGTAGGTCCCCTTTAGGTACTGGAAGGCTGCTACAAGGTTTCCGTGGAGCCTTCTCTTCTGCAGGCTGAACAACTCCAACTTTTTCAGCCTGTCTTCACAGGAGAGGTGCTCCAACCCTCTGATCATCTTTGTGGCCCTCCTCTGGACTTGCTCCAACAGGTCCATGTCCTTCTTATGTTGGGGGCCCCAGAGCTGGATGCAGTACTCCATGTGGGGTCTCACAAGAGCAGAGGGCCAGAATCATCTTGACCTCGACCACGCTTCTTTTGATGCAGCCCATACGGTTGGCCTTCTGGGCTGTGAGCGCACACTGCCAGCTTGTGTTGAGCTTCTCATCCACCAACACCCCCAAGTCCTTCTCAGGGCTGCTCTCAATCCATTCTCCGCCCAGCCTGTATTTGTATATTAACCACCCTGAAAACAAATATTTGTTCCCAGGAAGAAATATGTGCATATGTACTGTGTTGCATAAATGTGGTAAGGGCAGTGCATCCTGGACACAACAGGGCCGCAGATATTCAGGAAAAATAACTTCAAACCACGCCAAGCTAACTGTCTCTGTGTCGATGGTATAGTGCCTGCTCATAAGGGTTGCAGACTACAGAAATGTTGGCCTTACTGTTTGCATTTGCTACCTCTGGGCAGAGATGATCAGAGTCTGACCCCTGGCGTGTTCGCAATGGAAATCCTCCTGGTTATGGGAAGTCCCAAGACCCAGCATCAGGTCTGCACTAAGATGGCACAGCCCTTCCCCTCCATGAGCATGACAGAAGAGTGGCCAAAGATGGGTTTGACAGATCATAGAATGATTTGGGTTGGAAGGGACTTTTAAAGGTCACCTAGTCCAACCCCCCTGCAATGAGCAGGAACATCTACAACTAGATCAGGTTGCTCAAAGCCCCTTCCAACCTGATCTTGAATGTTTCCAGGAATGAGGCATCTACAACCTCTCTGGACAACTTGTTCCAGTGTTTCACCACCCTCATTGTAAAAAAATTCTTCCTTATATCTAGTCTGAATCTACCCTCTTCTTGTTTAAAACCATTCAAATAATTTCTAGAAGCTAGCAGTGGGTCAAATGTAATAGAAACTTAGCCTTTGAGACAATTAAAGACAGCCTGTAACCATGTTCTAAGTTGGCCCACTGGCCACTTGGGAGTGTGATTATTCACCTGATCAAAGTTATTTTTAAGGTGTTTCCAAGAAGGTGTTTTTGAGGAAGTCAGGATTTAAACTCTTGGCTTCGTACTAGATAACAGTACAGTGAGCATGATAAACATGCAGAATTAAGTTGTGGAGCAGAAGTGAAGCCGACAACGGCTGCTGGCATGGACCTGCCAAACATTCGAGCCTCTGACCCAGGTGTATCAGGTTCTCCCCCCATTGTTAATTACATCTGAGTCAATATTTCTTTCAAGGATTATATAGAGTACAATGATAGTACAAGGAGTACAATGACAACATTTGTACTAGCAAATTATACAAAATATCACGTGACAAGTTCTTGGCAGTTTCAAAATAAGGAAACAGAGCTAAGAGGTGTTTAGGGTAGCTTTCCACTTGTGACAATATGTCCGTGTATTTGGTTTTCCCATCTCACCACTGTGATTTTTTAAACAAGAGTAATTGTCAAAATCCAGACTGCTTTCACTTCAGAAACTGCTCACAGAGTTCCTTGTCGCTTTGTTTAAGTCTTCCTTTCTTTCACTACACCTCCTTCCTCCCCATTTATATCCCTGTGCATAAGTGTTTGCTCAGTTAAAGCCTAAGACAGACAGATGATACAGCTACTTCATGGGAGCTACTCTGTAAGGGCAATCTTGGGTCCACATATCACAGCTGTTGGCGGCTATGTCTGCACCAGAGCAGCAGCACGTGAATTCGCAGGCTGCAACAGTGCTGCATGCCATGGAAGCTCCTGTGCTCAGCTCTGTGGGAGTCCTGAGGTAGTGGTGTTAAACAGGACAGGAAGGCAGTCAGCATCTGAAAGCATCTGTTCCCGTATAGGGATGGGCTGCAATAAAAGCCACTGCTGACGGAGGCACCTGCCACCTCTGCAACGCCTCTGAAAACACAGTTTCATGTGGACAGCCTCTGCAGCTGTTCCAGAACGTTACTCAGTTTTTCAAACTGTGAAGCGCTGCTACCGCTAAGCCAGTGTCCCCAAGTCATGTTACCTGAGATGCAGCTGTGCCCTTGGCTGCAGGGAGCAAACTTTTCAAAAGAGAACAGACAAGTGTGATGGACGCCTGGAGAAGGCCAGCCACGCAACCATGAGCAACAGCTTGCACCAGTGCAGAGTGAACACATGGCTGTAGCTATCTGGCACAGTTATGTTTTCTTCTGTCTTTGTCAGGACCTAAACAACCTGTCTCGGGGAGCAAGGATGAAGGAAAACAGTGGAGAAGATGGAGACCAGAGCAGTCTGCGGGAAGACACAAACATGATTGCCAGAAGAGGAGAAAAGAACTTCTTACATGCAAAAGTTGTTTTCCATTCTATTCAGAAGTAAATTTAGTCTTGTATCAGAAATCACTTTAAATATGTGACTGTCTCCGCTACCGTTTTGGCAAAAGTGACGTTTCCTTCTGAGCAGCCTTTCAGGATCATTTTTGTCTTGCTGCTTTCCGCATTTGGCCAGGCTGATCTCCTGCCAAGGGCTGCTGCTGAGCTCCCCACCGCTCTGATCCTTACAGGACCTCTACCAGTCCTGCCTCTCATCTCAGGATCAGGAGCAAGAGGGTGGCCTGGACAGTCAGCCCTGGGAGAAGCCAACCTCTAAACGCACCAACCAAAGGGAGCCATGCCACTGCCAAGAAGGGCCAGCAACAAATCACGCTCCACTCCACTGCCTCTCACATGTAACTGTTTAAAGTCTCCAGAGAAAGAGAAAACCTCTCCTTCCTACCATGTTCAGTAGGACACTTCTTACCGGTGACTCAGGCTCAAATAAAACACCAGGACCTATGCCAGCACATGTAGAAGTAGAAGCAGATGCAAACCCTGCACTGTTCTTCCAGGGATAAAGTGACACAAAACGCAGAAATTCGAGATCAGAATTTTCCATTTAAAAATTATGCCAGGATTTGTAAACTTGATACAACCTCAGGATTTTTACTGTTCTGATTCAAAAATCAGTGATTTCCATCCCAAGGGTAAAGAAAGGATTTATATTTGAAAGCATATTTAGGATTTATTGGCAGGATTTGTACTGTAAAGGCATGGAAGGATTTGTAAATCTAATTTCTCACTTCTAAAAGCCTTTGAGGATTTTTGTATGGTAAATCCAATTAATGTAATTTTAATGTAATGATTAAAAATCAGGCAACCCTGCCCTCCAAATTTCGAACCATGTCACATCCTCATCAGTGAGAACCACTGGAATAGTAAGGGTGCCCTGCCGTTGAGCGAGGTTGTCTGGAAAAGTCTCAGCTGCCTACTATGGAGACAGGGGAGACAAGGCTTCCAGCCAGATGGGTGCTGGAGAAGAAGAAACACTGACGGCACAGAGGTCAACTTCTTTCTCAGTACCTTTTTTGCTTGCTCATCACCACCTCTCCTGAGCCACGGCAGGCAAACAGACAGGGCTCTTAGTCCCAGAGAGGCTGACGGGAGACCACCTCCTCCTTTGGACCCAGCTGAATCCATCCCCTCTCCCAGCTCATCCAGGGCACCAGATATAAGGGAAGGGAAGGATCTGGTGGGTGATCAACCCACAGTTTGGGACAACTGTCTGCGGAGCATGGCTGCCTCCAGGCTGAGGAACCCAATGACGCCTCCTGACTCTCTGACTCTGATGGACTTCTCTACTGCGTCTATCCCTGTCTGGGTGAGGGCACCCCCAAACACGCAGAGTGTCGGCTCAGCACCCAGCATTCACAGCACGGCTTCCCACCGGCACATCTTCACGCCAGAGAGGCTGGTGCTGCAGTAAAGACACTACCATCAAGCTTACTGCCACCCAAGAGACCAAGGTCCAGACACCGCTAATCCTCGACACCCCAGCCTTCCCAAGCTGGAGAAAGTATGCTGCATTATCTCTGCAGGGTTTATTTTGAGTACCTAAACTAATTTAGATCCTAAATAGATTTAGGTTTTGAAACGCTACCGGACTGAGGTGCCCGGGCTGGGCTGTCGGGGGGGGCTGCAGGGCGGCCCCTGTGGGGAGCGGCCGGGGCTGCCCCGAGCCGGACACAGCCGGTTCCAGCCGGCTCCGACCGACCCAGCGCAGGGCAGGGCTGAGCCCCGCAGCCACCATGGCGGCGCCGCCGCGGGGAAAGCCGGTGTCAGAAAGGGCAAAACGCTGCCCGGCAGCCAGGGCTGAGGGGAAAAGTGTGAGAAACAGCCCTGCCAGCCCCGAGGGGAGAGGGGGAGGAAGGGCTCCCGGCACCCCGTCAGGGATCCCCGGCAGCCTCCGGAGAGCCCACGCTGGAGCAGGTATCCGCACGGCAGCCGTGGAGGACCCCGCGCTGGAGCATAATATGCCCTGAAGGAAGCTGCAGCCCACGGGAAGGAGCCATGCTGGAGCAGGTTTGTCCTGCGGGACTGCAGCCCCCGGAGAGCCCACGCTGGAGCAGGGGAAAAGCGTGAGGAGGAGGGAGCGGCAGAGAGGAGCTGTCGTGGACCGACTGCAACCCCCCTGTTCCCCAAAATCCCCCTGCGCTGCTCGGGGTGGGGAGGCAGAGGAGCTGGGGATGAAGAGGCGAAGTTGAGCTTGGGAAAAGGCGGGGCGGTGGAGATAAGGTGGATTAATTTTTGCCCTTGTTTGTCACCATCCAACTCTGTTCTAACAGGCAATAAATCAAATTGATTTTCCCCAGGTCAAGTCTGTTTTGCCCATGATGGTAATTGGTAAGTGATCTCCCTGTCCTCATGTCGACCCGCGAGCTTTTTCATCTTATTTTCTTCTACCTGTCCAGCTGTTGAAGAGAGGGAGTGAGAGAGCAGCTGGGTGGGTGTCTGACAGCCGGCCAAGGTCACCTCACCACACAAACACAAGAGATGTTGCCACAGCTCAGGCCGCTGAGGTAGCAGCCCCCATGCTAGCCTTTTTCCGTGACTGAAGTCTCACATTTTGTAACCCTTCCATGCCAGTCTGCCGGTATTTTTACTGGTTAATCTCAGTGTACATTTTAGAGAAAAACAACAACCACCCTGTTCCTGATGTTTGAAACAGCTAATGCGAGACAAAAGAATTCCAAGTACTTAACGATCCACAAGGAATGAGTTGATTACAGTAACGTTAAAAACAATCGGTAACACACATGCACTTGGATTTTAACCAGAGTCTGTTTTCTGCATTCAAATTTGCCAATCAGTTTCTAAGTCTCCTGTGTCAGCAGCTAGAACGGCCTGTTTCTTTTCAAACAATGAAAATGACTTTTAAAGAAACCAAATTCTAACTTCAGGGCCACGCGTCTGCAGGGTAAGATCAGGGACTGAGTCCATTAGCTATGCCAGGCCCTGCCAATCTGCATCTGGGAAAGATCTGCACAGAGATGCAGTTAGTGGAGCAAGGGACAAGATATCAGGAGAAATGGGGTTTGAGTGGTGATATAATTCCGTCCCTTGCTCATTTGAAATGTTTAGACAACTCACTTCATCTCGCGGTGCCTCACTGCAAATACGGAGCGGGGAAAGAAATGATTTTCTGCTACTTCCAAAAGGAGCTGTAAAGCAGTATCTGGTTCCTAGCAGCTTTGGGATTGCGGGCAGTATAAAATGTGGAGGTAATTCTGATTTAATTTCACTCCTAAATTCTGTCAAAGTGCATCCAGTAAACAGGGAATATTCTTTATTATGACTAACAGTACCACAGGGTTTCCACCAAGACTATGAACCTACTCAGCCAGGAAAAAAAAGAAAATAAAAAAGACTACACGCACTCACAGATTTGGGAGCACTTGATTCCTTCAATGTGTTTATAGGCCGAGCTGATGACAGCTTGCCCAAGGCTGCCTGGGACGTCAGTGCCAGAGCCAAGAATTTACCTGTGACTTTCACTAGCCCTAATCCAGCACTGCAATCCGGATTCTGTCCTTAATACTTTCACAAAATGAACGAAGAGAGAGGAAATCGCAGTATTAGCGGAGATAATTCTGATGAATCACAAAAACTATAGTATGGCTGGAACATGTGTTTCTCTCCCACGCATCAGAAACAGGGATGATGCAGATAATCCCCAACAAACCACTGCCTTGGTAAAACAATTAATTACTGACCTTATAAAAGTTTAACAGGATAAAAAGATCCTGCTAACAGAACAGCATAATGTACAATTAAGTTCTATCTTTTGATGAAGAAACATCATTTGTACTAAAATATTGGGTGATTTATATTTTCTGTTTCAACAGATCATTTAAGATTTAACAGATTGCTGAATAAATTGTTTAAATATGCAAATCATCTGGGCATTTTGTAGTATTTCTCCAAGGGCTTTTTCCCAGTAGTTCTCACCAGATCATGCAAATTACGAGTGATTCAGAAAAGGAAGCATATAATATTTTAATTGACAGAGTGTTTATTTCGGCTCCAGTTCTTTTACATCCTCCCTCTCAGATAACTAGAAACAGATGACCTCCAGGAATCCCTATATTCTGTGGGGCTCATGACAAAATCGAGTATTAGGAGAGACGGAGCACAGGAAATTAAGTGTTTTATGTAGATAAAATGAGCTGACTTGGGGAATACAAATAGTACTAAATTACACTATACAGTCTGCCCTGTACACCTAATTTCCATGATAAACGACGAGCTATAATGGGCATTCATGCATTCTTTGCACAGCGTCCCCAGAACTCCATTTCGCCTCTCCCTACATCCTGCTTAGGGGCCAGCAGCTGCCACTTCCCGGGGGGTCTGGGGGCAGCTCTGCCATGGGGCTCACCACCACCTCAACGCTCAGGGTGAGGGCAGCTCACCTGGCTGTCATTTCCACCGCCACACGCTGCTGCAGCCAAACCCCATTTCCATGAAGCACTCCTGACTTGACGCTCAGGGAATCTACCTTTCCACCCCAAAGCCACAAAAAGGAAAGGAGGTTTTCTCCTTTCCCATAACCGTCTCCTGAGACTAACTTTTTAATTACCCTACTTAACCAGCAGCAGCCCAAAATCTGAAGCTCTGGGCCAGAAAAGGAAAAAAAAGAAGGGGAAAAAAAGGCAGCTTTTTCCTTAATGAGTCATGCACTGATTTAGCTTAGGCACTACCTGGTGAAAAGGGTGCATTTGTAATTGCACGACAGAATAACATTAGACACAACATTACCTTTATTTCCTGTTTTGTTAAAGCTCAACCTCTCCACCAACCTAGAGAGCAAGCAACACAGACCCCACTCAGTCCCTGCTAGCCAAATGGTCTCCCTCACGCACTTCTGCTGAGAAGCAAACCCTGCAGTGGCAGATTTGGGTACGCTGGCTGCAGCATACGCACAGTTCCCCAGTGAGCCACTTCAATCAGAATCCGAGAAGAGTGATTCCAGCCCTGCAGCGTGGTGTGAGCTCTGCTACCTCATGCATTATTTCAGCATGAAATATTTATAAACTGGAGAACAGGGGCAGGCTCCTTCTTTAAAAAGTGTAATGAATTTTTTTTAAATGTATGAGCGCAACTTAGAAGAATCTGCAACTTGTTTGACATCCTGGGTTTAATAGCTCAGTCCCCACTCCTCATCCATACAAACGGAGCCGAGATTTCACCTTGTAACTGATTTCACATTGAAAATTGAACTTCGACCAAGCAGGTATTTTTATACCTTAGGGCTAATTTTGCTTTTCTTTACATTAGCACTTAACACCACACCTGTATATTTTTTTTTAGAAAACAAAAAACCCCCAGCATTTGTATTGTAATTATCTTTCCTCTGGTAGCAGTTTGTATTCTGAAATTAAAACGGTGGTCACAGTCTACAGTGACACACTGTCACAAAACTGGTCCTTGGAAAGCCATAGGAGACTGATGGTGGCAAATCTGACAACTTAAGGGCCAAACCAGTATTCCCATAATACAAAGCAGTCGATGGAAAAAGCCACTGACAGGTAGATTCCCTCGCTCTACCAGATTACACCTGTGAAATCTAACTCCTGTTTCAGTTGGAAACCAGAAGGTGGGACTTCAAAAAAGCCGTGGGTAGATTGGTCCTCTCTGGGCACCAGGGTCCTCAGTGAGCGCAGCAGTCTTAAAGCTTGGAGGACCCGGGGCTGAAGAGCACAAATCTCTGCAAATTAACCTTCTGCTTTGATGTGTTACTCTGCTAACAAATTCTGCAGCAGTTACACAATTGACCTGTTCTCTCTAGCACTGATGAAGCTTTACTCTTTTTTTTTACCTACAGATTTAGAAATATTTACTAGCAGAGAACTAATTGACTCTCAGGAGAACAAACCCAATTTTACTTCCTTTGAAACATCAGGAAAATAATTCCAGATGCGTAGCACCTCGCAAGCAGGAATACAGCAATTGTTACTACCTAGCATTTCTGAAGTAATTTGATTACAGAATAAGCAATTACTTTTATTTTTCATGAAACATGGAGTGATTTCATATATATCTTTTGTATTTGCTCTTTGGCAAAAGAAAGGTTAACTGACCTGCCTTCCACCCAGCCCTAAAACACATGCTATCTATGTCACCTGCTAGTGTATGCCTTAATTTATATTTCCTTCAAGCCTGCACTATAAATAGACTGCTACAGAGGTACTGAATGTGCAGAGATCCTTATAAATGCCAGGACCACTGTGAATCCAGCCCAAGGAGCCAAGAGACCTGTGTGGAGCTGAGCGTCTGAGCGTGCCACACAGGCTCTGCTGCCTCAGGGGAGCACAGCTTTCAGGGGGAATGGGCAATTCCTAAGCATCCTGGTTTAAACAGACCACAAAAAAAGCTTAAGTCCAGTGACAGAATACTAAAAATCACTTATAACTTGGATTATCTGTGGAATTTTAAATTCCTGGTTTGGAAACTGTACTGTTTAAACACCAGGAGGGATGTACCACAGCTAAGTTAGCAGATGCAAATCCTCTGAAACAAGACATTTGCATCCCCTTACTAAAGTGATAATAGGAGAGTACTAAAGGGAGTTGCTAAAAAGATTACACTTTTACTTTATTAAGGGTAGCCAGTCTGGCTTTAACCACTTATCTCAGTACAAGGAATCTTCCAGGAAATCAGCCATTTGCTGAAGTTGATAACTTTCTTCCCACCTGGGGTGATCGCTCCCCTTTGGTCATTCATTCCTACAAAGCATCATCTGATTCACTGGCAGCTACTGCAGTGACAGGTACCATGTGGGGAACAAAACCCTGTACTTAATCTATTTCTATCTTGCGGGACGTACCCTTACCACCACCAACAAAAAAGGCTCCATTTCACTCAGTGCAGCAGAGGCTGTGCTAAACCTATGCCATCTGGTGCAGACGCACACCGTAAGTACCTATTTAAATTCAGAGAGCAGTTACAGCATGACCTGCAGACCACGGCACTAGATACTAATGTCTGAGCAACATTATGTGCTGCCATTATCACCTTGCCTTTTAAACAGAGCCCTAAAGCTGACAGCACATTAGCTATTTTTGCAGGTGGTGTCTCTGTTACACACCGCCTTCTTCGTGGCAATATAACTAATTCACTGGAAACTGCCAGACATGGACTATACATTGCAATATTCACTGTCCTGCTTCCTGGCATTAAGTGAATACATTCAAAATGTATCAGCTTTACATCAAAGCAGCTCTCTTGGAGTCAAACTCTGCAGTCTGGTGTTTAGTACGTGAGTTTGCTTCAAGTTCTAAATGGAGATTACACTGATTTTTAAATGCACTGCTTGAGAGCTTGAGACATCCAGGGGAGCTGTAGTAAATTTTATATCCATGTCGTCAGTTCAGAAATACATTTGATAACTTCAGTCCAGTTGTTGAACTGAAAGGGATCCAGTTCCCAATAACCGTAACTGGCTATTAAGCCACCATAACCAACACCAGTCATGATGCTGACTCATCAAGTCAGCAGTACGACTGAAAAGCAAATGCCATTTCTGCTCAGGTGGAGGAGGAGAGGATAGTGTTACCGCTAGGGAGGTGACAGTCCTCCAGTCTCCTCCACCACAGCCCATTAAATACAGTGTGAAACTTCCCACTGATTCCCTGGGAGCTGAACTGGGACCCAGGTTAAAAACCAAGTAGATTTTTAAAGAAGCTCATTACAAACAAAACAAAACAAAAGAAACCATCTAAATGGGTTACAGTAAATCCATACACTCTGAGCATAATCGCTTGTACTTACAAAATAAACAGTATTTTAAACACCACTTTGGCCCTTGTAAAACAATTCAAGAAATGTTACAACACACCTTAGCATAAAACTACTCTGGTTCCCACTAAACACGAAGGCTTTCAGAAACTTGTACTGGTGTTGGAAAGGTCACTTAGATTCAGACATCGCTATGTATTTCGCAGTAGGTGCCTCTTTCTTATGCCCCACTCCTTCTGAGAACCTGCCCAGTGGGCTCTCTGACAGTGCAACCCCTCCTGCCTTACTGACCCCACTAGAGTAAAATGCCACCTTCTCCTCCTCTTCCTCCTCACTGCCCTGGTGAGGTGGCGTGGGAGAACTTGGGGATGGGTGGTCACCTGCACATGTGCATGGGTGAGCTGGGCGTGCAGAGGAGCGAGCTGTCTTTCCACGTGCTGCTAATGCAGCCAGAGTACCAACAACCTCGCAGAAAGAGGACCTGATTCATGAAATAGCTTCGGCCAGTTTCTCATACCCTGAAAACAGGTTGGGATTCCAGAAGGAGAGGGATTATTATGTGGATTATGTTCGTCCACAACCCCTTTCAGCTCCCACACTCCGCAGGTCCTGCAAGACAGATGAAACATCCCTGGGAACCAGCGCTTCCATTTGCAGGATGATAACCTCTGCTACCCCTTCCCTGCCTCTCCTCGAACATGACGCACCCCTGGAAGGGGCAGATATGCTCCACCATCACCTGTCATTTCTCACACCTGCCTGCTGAGCCCTGCCACCACCTTTGTGAGCTCCTCTGGACAGACAGCTTACCATGAACTAATACAATTATGTAAAGTAAACCAAACCGATCACCTGACAGAGCTATTAAATGGCAAGATGAAGGCAACACCTTATTTGCCAGGGAATAATCAAACACTTTGAGAAGTTATTAAGAGGCAAAATGGTAAATTCACTCTGACTTTGGATGGGAGAGGCTTTACATCAAGGCAATGTCTTCTTAAAGTTGCTAGATCTGTGCAGTAAACCACAGGGAAGGTAGTCCCCTTCAGCAGACAGTTTCTGGACAAATTTCTAAAGGCCATTTACTGAACAAAGTTGTATGGTATGACATCCTGGTTCACAAAGATGGAATAATGCTACAAAGATTCTATGCTGATAATGCATTGCTATGATGATTGGGCTCCAACCATGATTTCCATCTGTTTTATTTCAGAGATTAAAATGCCATACGTGAACCATGCATCAACCATCACTATGCACGTGGACCAGAGGTATTTATTACTAGTCCAGTTCCACAGCCTCAACAAGATTCCTACTGACTTCAAGATAAAACAAGTTGGCATTTCCATGACCACTGGAAATCTGTTTTCAGACCGTAGAAATTAAGCCTGAGACAGACATATAAAGGCAGATTTTAATTTTTTTTTAAAAAGACAGTCTTGACAATATCTTGCTAAAAATACAACTAAAAAAATTCTGTTTCATAGATTAAATATAACACTGCTATGAAAAATATGCTAAGTAGCTGAAGAGAATGCATATATTGTTACTGGAATCTATTTCAAACAAGATAGAGCTTATTTTCACTCTCTTCTTGACCTTTATTTGAGAACTGAAACTCTAGGCATTTTGTATTACATCTGATGGCACTAATTCAAAGGAGTTTTCAACCTGTATTCCACTATCAGAGATCACAGTGCAATCCAAGCCTGCCCTCCCTCCCCCACTGCATTCACCATCTTGGACAGCTTTCAAAAATAGGAATGCGGTCACATCTGATTAAGAGTTTATTTATTATATTTCATGGTTTAGCAGAAATAATGTAAAGACATTAGTGGAAACTATGGAAGGATTAAGAACCAGAGTAATTGAGCAAGTAGAGAATGCAAGGGCTTTTTGAGGTGTGCGTGTGTGTTTTCTTTTTTTTTTTTAAAAAGGAACAGGAAAAAGCCACGGTGCCAAGACTAAAAAGTCAGGAAGTAAGTGCACTGAAGTCAGCGTACACAAAGACATGCGGTTTTCCAACACAGGGGGTAAAATTTTGGTCACGGAAAGCAAGTGTCCCAAAAGCCAGGGGTGACTCCACAGGAGACCACCTGCAGAAAGTCTGAGTCTTTTGAGGCCTCCCAGAGCCTTTCCTCTGGAAGTAAGCCTCTTGCTGGATACATGAAAACAGGATCCGGGATCCCTAAACACTTTTGAACATAAGGGCTGGAAAGCACTTTGTTATGCTTTTAATTAGGTTGCATAGATCATTTCTCATTGCATTGTCACCGAATTCCTGAAACACCACAATAAAAATGACACTTAATTAGAATGCTGAAATTTTTATTGCCTTTTCTTATCGTGCTAACATCACAGGAGAACACATTTTGTTTCTGTTCAGAAAAAGTTATGCCACAGAAAACAAGAAAAAAGCATCCCTGCACTGCTTCGCTCATGCTTGTTTGTCCTGGCCAGGAGGTACTGCCTCTCCAAGGAGAGGGCACGCTCAGTTCTCTGGCCCTTGTGCTTCTCGTTTGAGCTATCCAACTAACATTTCATCTGGCATCAGCTATGATGAATCAGTAACAGCTGGAATAAGGCCAGCAACATATTTCATATGAGCTGGTAACGAATTTTGGCCATCAAAGGCCCAAGCCACTTACAGGTCTGAAACCTCCCACAGCAATATCAGAGAGGGGATCTTTTCTACTACTGCATGTAATATGCATGAAGGGGCCGAGTTTAAATCTGTATAGAGATATACATGCCTTATATATTGAAAACGTCTCCTTCAAAGACATATACAAATGTTACAATCCCACTGCTCCCGGATAACCATGTAATTGAAGGCTGCACCACAAAGTATACAAAAGGAACAAAATAAGGTCACAGAAACCCCCTTAAATCTGTCATCTGAGAACTTCCAAAGTGCATTCATTTAAAATGTATCTTTCTCACACACACACAAACACATTTAGGACCAGGGATTTTGCATTTACATCCTAGGTCCTGACTGGAATTGGAAAATTTTCAGTGCTAGTACTAATCCCCAAAGAACCTCACTGCAAACAGCCCTCATTACACGATAATTCTTTGCTGCCTCCACTTTTTGACATGTCAGCCAGTTCTTAATCCTTTGAACTTCTTAACAAAGGAGTAGTTACACAATGGCGGTGTTCTGTGGAAGGTCACTGATCTGTCCCTTGAGAGCACTTCCCTGGCATATGCCATGTGAGAAGAGGGCTGAGATCCTGCTCACTGGGACAGACAGCTCTGGGTCACACACCTTCTGGGAGGATGGGGCTCCCAGTCTGGGAGAAACAGCAGCAGGCATTTAGGGCTGAGGAGTAACACTGCTGTGATGCACAATCTCCTCTAAGAGATGTCCTGCTTGCAGCTCAGCTCCCTGGGCAGAGGCAATGACAGCTCCTACCCAGGGGCTGCAGCCCAACCTGCCTTAGGACAGCTGATCCATGCCTCCACACATCCCTACAGCACCAGCAGCACAGCATTGTCCCCCCCGGGAACGGCAGCAATGACGCTGAGCCTGTGTGAAGAAGAGAAAGGAGAGCTTTTTCGTCTGAACTGTTAGGGTCCTATGGTAGAAAGGCTACACTTTCTAGCCCAAACTGCTTTTATTTTGGCTCCTGCGCCTGTTTGGAGCTGCTACAGTGGAAGAGCTAACGCCTGGTGAGGGGAGCTCTGCCAAGTGACGTGCTTGTGGCCAAGGCTTTTGTGTTGCTGCAGTCATCATGAGTGCTTTCCAAGTCCACCAGTAGGTCAGGCAGGTGGGACAGAGTCAAAAAGTAAAACCAGCTGGCTATTTTCTGAGGAAGAAGCAGCTAAAAACCACAAGAATAAAACAGGACTGGAAACACTTGGCTACAAAAACAGGTGCCAGTTTGAAGTTCAGCCTCAAGCAACTTCCTAAGTAGGTCAGAGCACAAAACTCAAAGCTGAAGATTTGAATTCACAGGGGGAGAAACCTCCAATCCCTGTTTTATAGCACAGGCACCTGGACAGAAAGGTTTGTGCTGCTCTTGCAAAGCCGATACGAAGATTTCATTGACAATACCAAGGAAAAAGGTACTTCTCATACCTGAGCATGGCCAGAGGAGCACAGGGAATCCTTATGGTGCTGGAGCTGCTGCAACGCTCTTCTGGATGGGCCAGAGACAGCCCGAAAGATTCTGTTTGCCAGTTTTGGAGGAAAATCTCATAGCTCTTCTTATGCTGGACCATATTTTCAGCCAGTGCATGTCAGTATAAATCAAGTGACTTGAGGATTTTGCCCAGTTAATTGACAGTTTGTATATTGTGACAAAAGTTGAAAATAAAATGGAGTGATAAAAATATAGCAACAGCTATATCTGTGCTACTGATGGTTATGAAGGAGCTGTTAGTTCTGGCAGTTATTAAAACCATTCAACCCAAGTGACAGATAAGAGTATTTAAATCAGCTGACTTGTTTCACGCATCCACATATCCAGTGTTTTTTGTGAGCACAGCAAGTATTCAGCCTGGAAAAACAATGGTATCTCATTACAAAGCCCTATCAGCACCTGCAACATACATTAAATTAATGACACGTAACAAAGTCAAAGTGAAAACCCTCACCTGAGGGGTAGCTCCTTCAGATTTAAATAACAGCTGCTAACTGGTAACTTGCTTTCCAGTTACCAGTCTCACAGAGCAGTAATTGCTTTTATATTAGCTAAAAGAGGTACTGCATTTTCCATCAACGCAAGGGCTGTATCCCGATTGGGTGGCCTTGGCAGCCTACTGGGAAGGTGCAGGAGGTCACCCATACAGTGAGAGCATGTCCTCACCAACCGCCAGACCTCCCTGTCCTCCCTATCAAGGTCCCAGCCTCTCCTGGGGTGGCCCCTCCAGCCAGCCCCTACTTGCCAGGTGAAGGCTGAGCACCAGGCTGGACCAGCGCACCTGAAACTGTGCCCTTCCCAGAACACGACACCATGGGCAGGACAGGGAGGATGAAATGCAGGTATCCACCAGTGATGGGCAGCAGGGTCAGATGCCCACGAAGCGAGCACGCTCAGGGGAAGAGCTCATAGCTACCGAGGTGCAACCTGCCCTCCTCCTACAATTACGGAGCACAAATGCTGTGAGCAATTCTCCTTTAAACACCAGTATACAACAAGGCACAGCAAGAGTACCAAGCAGCAGTTTTCCATCTTTGATGCAGCCCTGCTCTCCCCCATGCAGTCTGGGCAGCTGGAAGCTCCTCAGAAGGAGTCCTGGTGATTTTCTGGATGAGCCAGCAAGTTTCCCCCCTGGGGAGCAACCTCCCCATGTTTTAAGCAACAAGAACTTCCAAGTAACACAACTTCTTCACATAAGAGATGAGTCAACCTTTAACGAGAGTCTAACCTAGTTGTTGCAAGTTCCTGGGGTTATTTGGGATTGCAAGTAGCTCTGTGATGACAACAAATCTCTGCAAGGAAAGTAAACCAGAAGTATACAGAAACTTAACTGATGTTGTTTCAAAAGTACCTGACTGTACCTGTACCTGACATATTCCAAAAGACATGGAGAAAAACTACAGCCATTATTTTTCTGAACTCCTAAAAATATCTGACGACCTAGTGGGCACTCAGCACAGAGTGGTCATCACAACAGCCTCCCTGCAGCCTCCCACCACCCACCTGTCTGAGCGGGATTCCCTGGCACGGCTAGCCAGCTCTTTGGAGGGGACTGCACGGCTCTTCAGATGCTTACTGAGGCATCATTCTGGGGAAGTGCTCACAGACACGCAGAACAAAACCTCCCTTGCAGGAGGTAAAAAAAAGACCCTCCCTCCTTTAAACATGCATGCACGGCTGAAAAACCCAAAGCTGCTCCGTAACTTGCCAAATTGGAGTGAGGTAAACCAGGGCTGTTTCTCCAGCAGTGCACAGGCCAGCTGACACACAGAGGCAATTGTCCCCGCTGGATAAACAATACCGATCACTGTCTGCTGCGCAAATGCCAGCCTAGAGGTCAGCTTGTAAGTAGCTGCTGTCAACCTGTGACTGCAGAGGAATAACAGGAGAGACTCTGTACCTATCAGTTTGCCAAGAGCTTCACAATGTTTGATGAGCCCAGGCCCAGAACGGAACATTCTTACTTCTCTGGCTAATGAGAAAGGACCTTCCTAGGTCATCAAACCCATGCCCTGCTAGCGCAGGCAGCCGAGCCATAGAGGCCACTTCCCGAGCTGATCACGCTTCTTCACACACCTGCTTCAGAAGAAAGGATGACTGGGGAGGGGCATGAAGAGCAAGCAGGAAAAATTTCCTCTCCTGAAGAAGAATATGGAATTTTAATGCAAAATAAATTACGTTAGAAGACAGCGACAACGTAAGCTTACCAAATACAGACGTTAAATACCATAGCTCCCCTCCTAATCTCAGCACATTACCTTAATGTAGCGTATTATTCGAAACATACAGCAGACATGCCACTATGTTTACAGCACCCCTGTCATATAGCAATTTTGAAAGCATTATTGTCAAGCTGACATTTTATTACATTTCTGGAAATATGCTAATTCAACATTAAGTTTTGTTCAACAATCATGAAGGCTCAGGAAAAAAGATGTATTGTGCTGTACTTCAGACAATTTTAAATTTGTTGTTGAAAATGGAGAATGAAGGCCATAACTTTTCATCCATCCCTGTCCCCTTGAAGCTCTATTATTTTGCTCTCCACTGGAATTTAATATCAAATTATCCCTGCAAGGAGCCACCGGAGGAAAGCAATGCGAGGTAAGCAGATTGGTGATCCTGTCATCCATTTTCATAACTTCAGTTTATGTAAATAGGCCAGCTATTTCCAAGTCAAACACAGAGTTACCGCCATGGACTGAGCAAACAATATTAGCTTTCAGCCATGTAAATATATTAGCTATCATCAGACGCAGCCTCACTGAGGTCTTTGGGGACTAGGACCATGCAGCACAGCATGTGGTCGGCACACTGCAGTGCAGGAGAAGCTGTGCCCCAGAGCAGAGATGTCAGCAAACAGAAAGGCAGACAAAAATAACTGTTGACTTAAAAGAATGCAACGTTTGCACATAAGATGCTCTGACAAAATAGGTTTGTGGGAAGGTTACTCATTACTTAGATTAGATTAACACCAAGGCTTCTCACTTACAGCTGAGAGTGCTCTTATGCTGGACATGGCACACAAGGACTCCTCACGTGCAAGGCCATTCTCCATCCCAAGAGGTTTTCATGGTTTTCATCTGCATATGCTTACCCACGGCATATTCAATGTCTGTATTCAGACATCAAACTTTGGCTCCAAGTAATCAAAATTCTGCCCATAACCCAAATAATTCATCTTTATTTGTGGTAGTTTATACTGCTCTCAGAACTGAGGAGCCATCACCAGCAGGAGTACATGCTATGTGGATGGTAGACAGGCAACGATGCCCAGACACTGTTACTTTGCCTGACAGGATATTGTGAGCACAAGACTGCAACAACTGAAAAATGTAAGTGTTTTGAAACCCTTGGAAGAGAATATGCTACACAAGTGGAAAGCAAAGATGATTACAAAAAAGCTGTATTTTTTATACCAAATATCACAAGAACAGAATTCTTGTTACTTTTCCAGGAAAGTCTCAAAGATTTCAAGAGATGTATTTCAACAAGGTCTTGTACAAAATACTATTAGAGTTTCTTTAGTCCCAGCAATGAAAAGTTAAGTGTTAAATTTATGCTGGCTGCCTTTTTTCTCTCCTCTTGGTTTACATTTCCAAAGCAGCAGATGAGGAAAGGCCCAAAAGCTCAGGGACTTGAAGGATTTGATCCAAACAAAAGAATTAAGAGCTACTGTCATGTACTGTTTAAACAACATCATACTGTAAGTGCTACTTATACGTAAGTAATTAATTTTGTAAGTAATTCCACTGCTTGTCTGAATTCTCCTCAGTCTGCTATCAGAATACTTCTGCTTCTCTTTTTCTCCATGGGTCTATTGCAGAGATGCTGCAACATGGGAACAAGCGCTCTGCAGTGCTCCTCCCTCCTGCCCATTCACCACCCCAGCCAAAGTCACAGAGGCTGGCTGGGCTGGATCGCTCCTGGCAAGGGGGTCTCGCAGGCCTCACGGCGCCTTGAACTCCAAATGCTGAGCGCTGCCGATGGGCACCACCGATGGAGTGCTTTGACAACACAGATACCAGAACAGGATCGTAACGCCAGCCAGTACTCTAGATGGCTTCAGTGTTGTAGGAAAATGGCAAAGTAGAATTTCAAAAAAAAATTTATTATAATAACTGCGTGCATATTTACAACATACATATATATAAATGTATATACATATACACATCGTGTAGAAAAGGTAATAGGCAGCAGCTGCAATCCCCTGCCCTCTCCTTGACAACCTTCCTGTTCTCCCCAGTTCACGTTACCTTACCCGGTGGGCTGCAAACTGCTCCTGGGGGACTCTGTCCTCTGCAGTGCAAGACAGAGGTGACTCCCCCTCCATGGCAGGACATGACACTCTCCAAGGCTAACTGCTTCCCTCCTGTCCCAAATGATTATTTCTATTGTGTTCCTTTTACTGAGGAGGAGAGATTACCAGTAGCGAGGAGAGAGAAGAGAAGGAAAGGCCCTCTCTAACCCTGCTGTTGGAAGGGAAAAGTCAAACGCACAGGCACAACAGGAGCAAGCAGTACAGAGCATGAGAGACTAAAACTGCAGTCGATGGGATAGCATAAGCACAGACATTTGGGACTGCATTTTATATGTTATTCCTAGTTTACTAACGCTGGTGCCCTATGGGCTGCTCAACAGCTGGAAATAACTACAGGACAGCAGTACCTTTAATTAACCTGCATTAGATCACCTTGACCATGGACTGTATAAAGGACTGGAGTAGAGATAGTTTGCACAGTCCCTTCACGCTTCAATAGCAGTGTAGCAAGTCCACAAGGCACCTAAAAATAAGGTTCACTGCATCTTGGCTGATGAACAGATGTTTCAACAATAGCTGTAGATCCTTAGTACCTCTTGTGCTTGTGACAAACTGTACCATGGGCCTCAATAAAGAGAGAGAAACTGGAACATTCAGCATAAAACCAAGCCTCCCTTGTGAGCAAAAGGAATAACTCCATTTAATGATAGCAGTAAAAATCTCTTATCTGTGTGGATGAGCCAACAGAGGGAGATACAATGATGAAACATGCCTGTCCAGTTTCTGGTATGAGTGTCTCTCCATCCCATACTAAACATGTATGGAGTAAGACCCAGGAGAAATCTTGTATTTTACAAAAATAATTCATTACAGGGAAAAAAGAAAGTTTTTTATGACAGCGGAAGTGATTCTGGAAGTAAACATCACAACTTTTTTCTTTTTTAAATAGAGAAAATCATTGAGAAAACTTCATTGAATTTCCAAAGATTAAATTAACTGTGGAATTTCTATCTAGTTGATGTTATAAATCTTGAAGGAACTTGTGGCTGCCCTGTGAATTAATAGTTCATTTCCTTTAATTTTTAATAACTCATTTTAGATGCTGAACTTTATTTCTGTACCTTAAAGAGGCGCATTAAGATTAGAATGACAGTTTATCTTTCTAGGACAATATTGTTCAAATACTGAATTAGTGCTACAGGTTTTATTTGGATCAGTTGCAATTAGACTGTGCGCAGCACTGAATGGCTCTCTTGCACAGCTTTTGACCCAGAAGAATCTTCATTAATAACCCTGCTCTGAGTTGGTGTGATATTACTTACTACAGAGTAATCAGTACAAAATGCAACAGGCTAACCCTCTGAGAATCCCACAAGCTCAGTGAAATCTCAGAATTAGCCAGTAAAAGAGAAATTCTACAGCTGGGGGTAGGGGAGGCAGCTATGCACTGGATGTGCAGGGAGTGGATGAGTCAGCTGAGGTGGGATTTGTCCTGTGTATCTCCTGACCTGCGAGGAGTGACACACCTTATTAAGCAGTGCTTGAACTGGGAGCAAGGGAGCATGAAGTAGCAGTGAACATGGAAATTACCATGGTGACTAAAAAAAAAGACAGAAAAAAATGTTTTTTTCCTAACACTTGGATTCAACAAGGTCCTTGAGCTTACAACTTGTCCCATTAGAGCCAAGTGCACGAAATCCCCACTGAAGTAATTAGCTTATTGATTTCAACATGATGAGGAGTCTATCCATTGCATCTACTCACTGCCTTGAAGTCACAAATGCATTTAACTACTTTGCTGAACTGGCGCCTAGCAGATTATCCGAATTCTTTCACAAGCTTTGGATGTACAGATAACTGAACAAAGTTACAGATTCTTATCAAATTCAGAGGTGGACCTTTCCTCCACTTGAAAAAGGGAAAGGGGTGTGTGTGTATAAAATAATACACAGAAGGTAATACTCTTATGAAGGAAGGAAGGAAGTATTCTTGTGATCAATGTAATCCACAGGCTCAGTCTTTATGTCAGTCTTACTAAGTGTTAAGAAAACATTTATCTTTTACATGACCGAACCTTATGGGAAAATCCTACAGGCTTCCAAAACAGACCACTGCAAGTGATAAACAAAAAATTATATCTCCTTTTCACTGAAAAATCTTTTCAAAATAAACAGTGCAGTATAAGCAAGCTAATTTCACTGAATTCTTTATGAATGTTTATTTTTCCCTCTTAAGAGTTTTCTGTAAGCACAGAGAGCATTTCAGTGATTTATACCTTAATGCTTCCATTTTCAGGCCAAATTCTAACGATCTTCCAAATGATGAAAAACAGATGATCCACAGGGATGTCAACAAGTCAAGTTTTAGCACAAAACCGTGCTAGCCTTTTTTGATATGAACAACTGAACTTTCTTGTTTACAAAGATCTCCAGTTTTCACTAAAAAGAGTATTCTAGCTCTTATCACTACCTACCAAAATAAACCCCCCTAAACTTCCAAAACCGATCAAACAAACAAAAGAACCCAGTCCTGTTACTCCCAAGCATTTCAAAACAGTTTGTCAGACACCCCCCAAAAAAAGAGGTGGGAGACGAAGCGGGAGCTATCTTTTGAGAGCTGCTGTTTGGCAAACAAACCAGTTTTTTCCCATTTTGAGCTGCTTGTCACAACACAGGGCCAGAAATGAAAACACAAAGGGCTAAAGAAGAGGCACCCTGTGTTTCAATTCTGGTGCTGACAAGGGTTTCCTCTGCAACCATCGTTAAGAGCAGATACTACTCTGGTCATAAATCTGATCGCACATTCTTCACTGAAGGATATGAACTGGGACAATAGGCATGGAACAAAAAACAACTGGAAGTTCAAACACTTTGCAAAGGTCACATTTTGAATACTAGTTCTCTCTCCAGCAGATCTTACAATGAAAACGCGGTCTTTCTCCAAGCTGTGGTTAAGCATCCCCCCGCACAAAGAGAGTTGGATACCTCTCTCACGGAGGTTTTCCGAGGCTGAAACACAGACAGCGTGCTTCCACAGGTACTCCAGATGTTGAAGACCAAGGATTAGAAGGCTGAATTACTGTCCACCTCTTAGACAGAATGAAAGGGAAATGGTTTTAGTCTAATTATCAGTCTTGCCCTTACCCATGACATGTTCATAGCCAGCCCCCAGCCCTCAGCACAAGCATCCTCAGGCTCTGGTCCATGTGCTCATCCAGGGAGACTCGCCTGATCAGAAGCCACAACTCAAGCCAAATGGAAAAAATAAGTATTGAACCAGGCCCTTGGTGCACCTCTGGCATCATATCAGAAGTCACAGAGCCAGCAACATGAAATGGCAACTGCCAGGTAAATTGCAGTTTTATGTATTTTCCCAAAGTGCTTCAAGCATGGGAAATTTTGAACATTACACTGATGAAAAGGAACACAATTTTATTTTAAGAAGAGTACCATACAACTGTAGTGAAGACACAGAACCAACCCCAACCCATATGCTGCTTCACATATTTACTGTGGGATGCCTGATAGTGTCTAATTTTAGTTATTTGGAATCTACAGTGAATGCCAAGCTTCCTGATTTTTTTTTTTTTTAATTTTTTTTTAATTCACTGTGAACTCCAGAGGCTACCTCTCTATATTCCTAACTCTTAAAATGTTAATTCTGTCCTTTGGTGCACTCCTCCTCCATGCCCACCCGCCATCCTGTATTCTCGTATCAAGTGAATCAGCTTAAGGGACATTCTTCTTTTCATGAACAAAAACGGCGTTCTCTGAGGTCAGCTGCTTTTCTCAAAAGTACTACTGGATATAAAGTACTTCACATCAAATGCCACACTTACATACACTACACGCGGCTTTTTCTTCAGTTTTGCAGGCTGAGCCATGCACACGGTTTTTATGCTAAATGTATTCTCTGCCTCTTTTCCTCCCATTCTCTCTGTCTGCCTTCCTTCCTTCCTGGCCAGATTGTGCAACCTTTAGACTTAAAACAAAACAAAAAACACACCCCAAAAAACACCCCCTCCAACATACATTAAGTTCATGTAAATAACACCTGATATTTCAGCGGTCACTCAATAGGCTGTTCCGTCCTCATTATCTCTGATAAGATTTTTCCACCTACTGTCTTGCAAATCACCACCCTCTACCTATAATGAGATCACAGGTTTCTAAAGTTTTTATTTACGTTTTCCTCTAGTTACTTTTGAAGTCTTTGGAATCATGTGTTTTGTTTTATTTTGGTTTGGTTTTCTAAATAAAAGTTGCCTTAGAGTAAGTCATTCTGAAGACGTTCTGAAACTTCATACACTTTGCAATGTTATGTATCATCACTGCATCGTAGCTTTCTTCTTCTGCTTAAGCCAATATTCCAGTTACTACCCTTAAAGACTTACCCAGGAAAATACAGACCAATCACCAGGGCTGAATATTTTATCAGTGAATTTTCTTAAATACTGTGGGCCAAATCTGGGTGTAAGTCCCTTCACTTCCACTGAATATTCAACTGGCCCAGCAGTATTCATTTGAAAGAACAGCTGGACTATTTGTCCTCTATGCTCCATTATTTACCTGGAATCTGGGATTATTTCACATCAACTCAACAGCTGCTGGTCATGAAGTGATGTGAAAGAGCAAAGGCAGCATCCAGAAGCGCCTCCGACAGCATGCAACTACTGACATCTCTGCCCAGAGAGCTCCCCGTGCCTCAAAAGTTACCTCTCGTCGATGATAAACACAAGGCACAACGTAGTGGAAAAGACTAAACTGGAAATTAGCCCACAGAAATTCCACCAGGATAAGCATGAGGGGCAGACTATTTGGGGCCTCTCAGAAGCAAATACAAAGGGCACTGTCAGAAACACTCACACATACAAATTTGGGTTCTGCAGAAGAAACCCCTTTCATACCGACTGCCACCTCTGAGGAGCTCTGGGGTTTGAGGCTGGAGCTGAAGGCAATAACCAGATGTCTCCAATTCCTCTGAGTGACAGAAGACAACGGTTGGTTAGTTAGGGAGATACTGTTGTTGTGGGCAAACCTGGAGCATCTGTCACGGAGAAAACACGCTGCAGTCCTCACAGTCCCTAGCCTGGTAGCAAGCTGCAGAAGCAGACGCAGCACAGGGAAACTGACAAAAGGTCAGTCACAAATGATTCAGTAGCTTAGAAAGTAGCTAAGGAGGAGGAGGGCAGTTTCAGTTTCTTGCCTCAAAGGGCTGGTATGATGCTGAAGGCTGGGAAGGGTGCCTCCACACTTTCTTCTGGTGGGGAGTGAAAAGGTGGGCAGGAGGAACAGTCTCAGCACTCAAGCATCCCTGCACCTTCTCCTTCGTCCCACAGACACAGCTCCATTATGTTGCACAAGTTCAAACATAAATTTGTAATTTGTCCAAGAAAAAAACATTTTTAGAAGGGCTAACTATTAAGCACTAGATGCCAAGGAAATAAACAGAACGAAATGCATATGCATCAGAGGAAATAATGACAGGCTGTAGCTATTGAAAACCAGTAGGAAGGGAAATATAGCTGGAACATTAATGCTGTAACAACTTGCTCTGAAAGGGTATCATGAAGCAGGGCAAGGAGGAGGAAGAATGTGTTACTTTACATTAGAGATGCTCATGGGATTACAGATGACTCAATCACAGACCTTGAATGCTTACAGATTATACCTGTAGTCCAACTAAAGATGGAATTACTGGAACGTCTTTTACAGGCCCTGAAATCCTAATACTGAAGTGAGTTGATAACTCTGCATCTGTTCTTCATGCGCGGAAAGAAAAACAGGCTAATCACAGATGCACACAGCCTGGAGGATGTTTGCTGAAAACCCCATCTGACTAAAGAAAAAAAATTCCCCAGTGTCCTAAAAAGATGATGATTTCTTAAAACAGAAAATTCTCAAACCCTACATGGAATATCTCAATGTTGAATCTCATTTTAATGAGTGAAGAGAGTTAACTGATCACCTAAAAGCTACAAGCAACTTAAGTATCAATGATCATGAACTAGTCACACTGACTTTGTTTTAAAATCAGTATATACATTATTGCCTGGCGTTTATAGTCTGTTTGCAGAATTGCTGGCATATGAGCCTAGAAAGAGAAGAGTGAGAGGCGTGAAACAGAAGTGAGAATTGTTTAAAGAGAACTTACTGTACACCAAGAGGCCTTTCCAAAACCACAAGAGAGAGTTATGCTTGCGAAAAAAATCATCCCAAAGAAGATAAAGAGCAGAAACTTCAGAAAGACATGCAGATCTATAAAGAATGGAGAGAGCAGAGATATTAGTGGCAAATAAATGAAGATGCACAGGCAACCTCTAAAGAAGCAGAGGAGCCAATGAAACACTGAGGACTACTAATGGTGTTTAAGGCAGTAAAAAGGCACTTTTGAAAGCACCCATGCAGATCGAGTCCATTGTTGGGTGCAGAGAGTAGGATCAAAAATGATGACATGGGAAAAGAACGATATTTAAAGAACAGCATTATGTAGAATTATCAGGACACACAGTTTGTTGGATTAAAAATAGTTCTTTAGAAGATTTCAATTCACAGTTGTTAACAGAAAGACATAGGCAGATAGGTTGCTAGCGGCCATTTCCAAATTCCAGGGATTGTGTCTTCATCTCACGCAATTTCATTGGTTTGTCATTTTGGGGTGAGGCAACACGAAACTTCTACGGGAAAAGCTTGCACGTACAAAAAAAGACCAATATAGTGCCAAATAATGAGAAGGGAAGGTTATTCTTATGGAGCATAGTTAAAGTCACAATAACATCTTTTGGAATGCCACTAAATGCATGGCAGCAACCCTAGCAAAGCACAGTTTGCAGGCTTAAAGCAGTAGACGTGCTTTGAAGACTGCAACATAAGGACTTAAAGCTGTAACAAACTGCTAAGTTCATTTTATGTCTTCTGTGATCATCACAGATAGCTCCTTCAAAATAGGTGGTCAAAGAAAAATACAGGAAAAAATAATCTTAGCAAGGCTTCTGTCAAAACCCCGTGCTCAGCCCTGCTAGCGACACTTCAAGAAGGAAGTGAAAATACTAGAGGGAGCTCAAAGGAAGGCCGAAGAATTGACCCCTGGGCAGGGCAAAGCAAAACAAAGCAAATCTTACATGTGAGGCTGACAGAGTTCACCCAGCTCAGTGATAAGGTTGAGAGCTGTCATGATGACTATTTAGGGCCACATTTCAAACTCATAGCTGACAGTAGGAATTCCAACCTTCATTTCCCAGAAAAATTTCCCAGCAATATTAGTAAATGAACAATAGAACATTTTACCAAGACAAATGTCAACTCATTAACGTCAGAAGTTTTCAAAATGAGATTCAACATGTTTAAAGAAGACACGCCCAGAACAGCTTTGTGGGGAAAAAAAAAAAATCTATGGCTTAATCACGCAAAGTCAGGTCAGAGGAGTATAATGACTCCTGACTGGTCTTCAGTCTATGAATTGGAGTACTTAAGCATAAAAAATTAGAAGAATCAGATGTCTCCGAGACATATTGTGGCAAACAGCACTTGTAAGAGCCCCTCCAGTATTCAAAACCATCCAGATACACACAAACCATTCCAATGTGTCAGAGCCACTCGCACTCAGCTCTAGTTCAATAGCTGTTTACATTTGTTAAATAAACATACAAAAGACTAGGTATCAACCTGGCACAGAAGGCATGGTTTGAACATTTCAGCAGTCGCTCTAAAGAATCCCCTGATCCATCCTTTCCAAAGCAGAGCTCTTAGGCTAGACAAATGCCACTGATGTTCACGTGGAAGTGGGACACGAAATCCACTTGCTTTGTTGCTCTATGGGAAGCCTCCTTCTTATAATGTGATATCCTATGCTATAGTGTCCATCATTCCTAACCACATGTGAGCTGGCATAAGGTATTCAAAACTGCACCTCCTTCCATGCATGTAAATAGGAAAGCAATTTTGGAATGAGAAAAGAAAAAAAAATATCAAAGCAGGCATTCCCTAGGTGAGCGGGGAAAAAAATTCACTTGTCATTCTCCAACAGTAATCAATCTTAAGTACATGCTTTTTTATTTCCAGAGGAATGAAGGATTCTGGTGCTCTATCATCATTTTATTTACTTTAGCTCAGGAAGTGTCTGATCTGCTTTAAAAACTGTGGATCAATTCTGTATTAAAATACCATCACTCTGCCTACTCCTTCAAAGTGCTATAAAATATGCTGAAGGGAACGCTGGCATGTTCCCCAGGTACCATGGCTAAAACAAAACCTGCAACAGACAAGTCTTTTAGAAAAAGCAACTACCACCTTCCCACTCACTCCTCCCCAAGCACTGAGCAGTCTGTATGACGTACCTCTTTTTCCTTTCCTGGTTTTAGTCAAGAATACAAACCAAAAATACGTCACAGACTGCGTGCTAAAGGTTAAGGAAATTACTGGTGTGGTTGATGAAACAGAAGGTAAGATGCCTTATCTTGATGAACAACATTTTACGTTTTGTTTAGGTTTGTCCTCACACATGAATGCAATACTTATGGGTTGTCACTTAAATTAAGCCCAGAGCCTAGAGTCAGGTCCACTAGCACGCAGGCTTCTCTTCTTCCTCACCGATGCAGAGCTAAGAGCTGCACTGGAGACTACGTTCTTAATTTACAGTTTACTCCTCTATTTTTCTCTAGATAGGAAATATTCATAGCCACTCCATTTCACCTGCTGGGTTTTTTTTTAAGCACTGTGAAACATGTTATTCATACTGCAGTGTTAAAGGGTCAGATTACCCTCACCTAGAATCTATTCAATAAATTCCACCAAAAGTCAAAATACCATTTGACAAAAACAAACAAGTCAATAAAAAGAAAATAAAAAAAGTACTCAAAGAAAAAAGAATCTCTAATCCAAGTCATTTGAATAGTGGTTTGAGTCAGGTATTGTAACAAAGCATTTCAACAAAACCCACAAGATTTCTATTCACAGTCCTTTTCATCCGAAGAGCTTGAAGCAAAGTTCTCACCACCTCCAAAGCTTACGTCCACAAATTATATAATTGTACACAAGCTAAGGACATAACCCTCAATTTTAGCAAGCTTTCTGGTATGCTTCAAAAATATGTGCAACTTGAGACTTTAGAGGAATACCAATGTTTGTTACCAGCAAGCAAAAAACCAAACCAAACCCAAAAAACCCCAAACCCTGCCACAGGTTATTGCCAAAACAGTTTCCCGCAACCCAACTTTACATCAAGTCCATGAATGCAGCACATCAGTTTTTTTCTAAAGCACAAATATACTTACGAAAGGACATTCCCAATGTAGGCATAATATGAACAGCAGTAGGGAGTAGTCCCATCACAGCAGTAAGCTTTGCAGTCATTATCACACTGAGCCAGACAATCTTCTGCTGAACAAAAATAACATTCATGCGGTCAAATGGCAGCAACAACAAAACACTGTACAGCACAGCTTTAAAGAAAATGCAATCTAACAGTTTTATATAATCACAGGACTTCACTCGAGGCGCAACCTGACCCTGTAATCCAAATGGCAGCCCATTCCCACTCATTCTGCATTTCAGTAGGAAGTTAGGTGCTTTGTGTATGGGTATTATGTAGCTGGCTGTATAAGCTTCTTCTCATATTTAACAATTTAAAATAAAAAAGAGCATTTTGAAACGTCAAGACACCATGGATCACCTTTTGCCATTCTAGCAAGGAGTCCAGAGGGAAGCCTGAGGCCAGGCTGCCTATCTCGTGGACCTGCAAGAGAGGAGAAGGAAGCTGCCTGGGTACTGGCTACCTCCCCCAGTCCCTGCCCAGCCCCCGCCTGGGGTGTAAATTAGAGCTGCCTGGGGCTCCCTCATCCCCTGCCAGCTGGCAGCGGTTCCCCTCGCTCCACTCCAGCCCTAAGGCCGTGAACAGCATGGCACGGTGGTGCCCAGCACGGGGGCCAGTGGTGCTCTCTGCCCCACTGCCAAGGACTGTCCTGCCCAGCCGGGGCCACAAACATTTCCAGCAGCGACGCTCTGTCGGACTGCGGAACAACTCAAATTGTGAAACAACAGCAAGAGAGCTCTTTACAATTAAGAAATATGGAAGAACACGCATTGTTTTGTTGTCGTGAGAAGCTATTTTAAAGCTATCGACGTCTCGTCTCTGGGTACTGCCAATGCACTGTAAAAGCATCCTCACGAGTCCCACTCTTCCCGAATATCATCCTGGTCTCTTCTTCCCCACTGCCAGGACCTCAGCTGCCGCCTGGATGAACCCAAACAGACCCCCTGCCCCACACACCATCATCCTTGGTCACCTCTTTGGTGACGCAAACACACACTGCCACAGTGGAGATCTAAAAGTGAAGATGACAGACTGTGCTTCTGCCTTCCCAATACGCTGTGGCTCCCTTTCCCCAGGCAGCAGACTGTGCTAAAGGGTTCCCGCTCTCCTGTTCCCATTACTGCCTTTCATCCATGCTGGCCCAACTTTCGGCGTGCCAGGATCCGGGCAACCATACCTCCTCTCAGCTGTGGCCACGTTCCCCGTCCCGCCCCACCTCTGGCTGCAAGTTCCCACCTCACGCCGAGGCTCCTTTGCACACTGACTGCGCGGCAGACGGCTCGTGCTGCTGATCCACCCCAAAACCTTAACCTTGCTCATTAGACAGTAGCAGGTCGGCTCTCCGAACCTGCTCGTGCTCCATCGCTGCTTGAAAACAGGCACCAAGTGAGGGCGAGGGCTGGAGAGGGCTGTGCGATGCAGTGCACGGGCCAGCTCACGCAGCTGCCCCCTAAACCTGTGCAGTTACCCCCGTATGAAAGGAACACCCGTGCACAAAAAAAGCGGAACAACCGACCCACCAGTCTGAAGACCAACAAGCGGATCGGGGCAGCCGGAGGGACGGCCATCTCCAGAAGGAGAGGGGAGGCCCGCCACTGGCAAGGGCCCTGCTGCCAAGGAGCAGCAAGGGGGGAACGACCATCATGCCCCCACGCCAAGGCTTTTGCACTGTTGCCCTCGCAGGACTCCCCATGCCGGCAGCTTCAGGCTTTTTGCGCCGTTACCCATTTTTGGCACCAGCCTTTGCGCCTCCGGCTCTGGCCCCAACGCAACCAGGGCCACTCGACCAGAAGCCAGCCCAGCAGCCGCCCGTGGCTCCGGCTCCCCGCTCCCTCACCCAAGCTGGCAGTACCGAGGGGTGCCGGGACGCCTCCCGGTGTCTCTCCCGGAGGGTGGACGGGTGTTCAACCTCCCTGCAGCCCCGGCCGCACTCACTCCCACGCGGCTCACCCTGCTGAGACACCCCGGAGAGCCTC
This sequence comes from Burhinus bistriatus, assembly GCA_013397275.1. Classification (NCBI taxonomy): domain Eukaryota; kingdom Metazoa; phylum Chordata; class Aves; order Charadriiformes; family Burhinidae; genus Burhinus; species Burhinus bistriatus. The sequence continues at coordinate 320 of VYXH01006456.1, read as the reverse complement.
TTCCAACCCCGGCTGACAATTCAATCACCGACAACAAGAGAAAATCCCCTGCGTCTGCCGTAAACCGCCGGGCCCCGATACCGGAGGCGGCTGCCAGCGGGGGGGTTGGGCGGGGGCCA
>VYXH01006453.1:27801-53891 GCA_013397275.1 Burhinus bistriatus | reverse complement strand
TTATCACTCTAAGAGCAAACAGTGTCATAACATTTTTTTTGGTGGAAACCAAATGACGACATTATCTGCAGAAAAGGTATTTTACGTATTTATTTATTCAGATTTAGATTTTTTTTTCTCTACAATAAAGATAACCAGATACCTTTTTTTCACCTACATTTGCCTTTGCAGTCTTTTTTTGTGTGTGTGAGTACTCATAGACAGGCTGATTTATGTTCTATTTGTACAAGACATTCAAGACTAGCTAGTATGAAATGTCTTAAAGACTTTTTTTTGCCCCCAAATGCATAAGCTGAGGAGAAAGTAATTAAAAATATATACAGTTGGGTCTCATTATCATATAGCATGATTAAGCCTAGCTACCGGGTTTCATCCCAGGTAGCTCACTGCTGTTTCACCTAGAGTACTGGATGCTCATTGAACCTTTTTCTCCTATCATCTTGGTTCTTTTCTCAAGAAATACCTTTTTCATTTACTTTGGATCATGGCATTGGAAAATCCCTTTTGCAACCCCTGGATGACATCTAGAAATAAGCATCTTAATCACCGTTCTTCAACTTTGAATTATTTCTCCATAGTTGCTTTGACTGTTCTTTTTCCATCTATTCTTCCAAAAAAAAGTCCATTTGATTTAGGTTGATGAAATCAGTGGGAATCTACACAGTAAACAGAGGTAGTTTGAATATTATCCTTGTTCTTCAATGACACAATACACCAAATTTCTCATTAGCAAAATTACATTGGATTGTGGTGTCTATTTGTGCCATTGTCTGTAGAAGTTAATTTTGATTACTTAGGTTTTGTTCTTAGAAATAAAAATACATGGATGAAATATTAGTTTTACTTATAGGTAGGAAAAGATGATATTATGAACCATTCAAGTATTTCTGCTTTGCAGCATTTGCAAGATACCTGATTTAAATGGATCTCATAGACCAATTACATAAAATACTCTTGCAAGGTGTCTCTTAGAGTGGAATTTAACAAAGACACAGGAAAGATGCAGGGAGAGGATTTATGTAAAGGTCTTAGGAGGTGAAGATAAATAGATGTTTCTTGAAAGCACACTCCTTTCTTGTTTAACTTGAGTTCATCTGGGTGCGTTATCTCAGACTCTTGATGTTGTTTTCCCATGTCTTCCATTCTTTAACATTCTGGGCATCTTAAGCACTGATTGCTGTTCAGTTCCATAAGTAATCCCTCAGTTCCTACTTTTACCCTTCACATGAATTTCTCTGAATTTTACCGGAGGTAGTTTATCTGAAAAAACAACCAACCAACCCTATTATGAATAACTTCAGAATTTAGTTGTAATTTCTAAAAGTTCATTAATTATTTGTTCTTTTGGCCAGGTTTCTTTCCTCTTTTAGGTGGATAATATGAGCTTTGCAAACTTTAGAGAATATTATTTTCTTTTCTGTTCTCTTTCATTGATAACATTTTGCTAACATTCATTTTATTTGGATAGGTTATCTTGTCCTTCTGGCTTTGTTTCAGCTTTGTTTTCTTTGTCCCCATTTACACAGTACACAATATTTGTTCATAATATTTTTGCAAGTGTTGTAGTCTTTATCTGGAACCCATCCATAACTATGTGCTTACACTATTCACAAATACGCAGCTGATAAACTATTGGTAGACCTATCCAATTTTCTGAGTTGGCAAGATTCTTGGTTACTACATTAACTTATATGGTGAAGAAATAAAATGGAATGCAAGTAATACTCTCAGAAACTTTGCAATTTTGATATATTTCATATTTTTAATTTTATATAATTTTATATAACTAGAAGTAATTTGGTCATATCCAACTGATGGCAGTGCTTAAAATGGAACTGTTGAAACAGATTGCAATATATTGTAGGACTCAGTTTGAAATCCCGCTCCAAGTAAGAAGAAAGAGTATTGTCATAGTTTGAACGCCACATGCTATGCTTAATATTTTATTGCATTTATATTCAAAGTCCTGCTTAAAAATATGTCAGTTTCCATGAAAACTGGTTATTTAGTATGACTTTTTTTGGTATGTCTGTCTTCAAGCTTATCTTCCTTGTTCTTCACCTAACATATGCCGATAATGGGGATATTCTTTCCAAACAAATAATGAATCAACAGCCTGTGATATAATGCAGCAGTTGAACCACCCTGTCTGCTACTGAAAGCCCAAGGATGTGATAATTCCTTTTTGTGGACTACCATTGCCTTTGGCCTTAGCTACACATGAGTTCACCGGTTTTCCTATCACCCACATGTACATCAGCCACCAATCCAGTTGCTGAAAAGAGTTCTGTGTCAGACAAAAATTGCAAATGAATTTTTTTTATTTTCTGACTTAACAGATACCTAAGGCTAACTGTGGCTGTCACTGAAACGCAAAACTTTATCTTTTTAGATTTCTAAGCAGTGATACAGAGGTGGTTTAAGGTTTTTGACTTATTTCACAAGTTGCTTGTCAAAATGTATAAATGTGCATTTTGGAATCAGACACAACTGTTTTCTACATGTTTGATTTGACTTCTAAGCATGTGTCATGGTTTAAACCCAGCCAGTAGCTAGGACCATGCAGCTGCTCGCTCAACCCACCAGTTAGGATGGGGGAGAAAATCGGAAGAGTACAAGTGAGAAAACTCATAGGTTGAGATAAAGACAGTTTAATAAGTGAAGCAAAAGCCACACACGCTAGCAATGCAAAACAAGAAATTCATTCACTGCTTCCCATTGGCAGGCAGGTGTTCAGCCATCTCCAGGAAAGCAGGGCTCCATCACGCATAATGGTTACTGAAGAAGACAAACACCGTAACTCTGAACATCCCCCGCTTCCTTCTTCCCCCAGCTTTATATGCTGAGCATGATGTCATATGGCATAGAATATTTCTTTGGTCAACTGGCGTCAGCTGTCCTGGCCGTGTCTCCTCCCAACTTCTTGTGGCCCCCCAGCATACTCACTGGCAGGGTGGTATGAGAGACAGAAAAGGCCTTGATTGCTTAGCAACATCAAAAACACCAGTGCGCTATCACAATATCCCCATTCCAAATCCAAAACACAGCACTATACCAGGTGCTAGTAAGAAAGTTATTTCTATCCCAACTGAAACCACAACAACACAGTAAAACAAGTGGCCATTTTTCAGATTACAAATCTGTATTTCCGAATAGGTATGTTCATTCTCCAAGTTTCATGGAAAGAAATATCTCCAAGACAGACAACTTGTCAACATGTTCCAAACTATTAAAAAATTATGGTACGGATTTGAAAGGGTAGCTTTCTGTCTTCTTGGGTTACCCAATTGCAGATGTACTGCTAAGAAAAAAATGGACAATTTATAGTGGCTATTCCTAATTGTCTCTTATCTTGTCTAATTCTCCAGTAAGTTTCAATGTGTCATATTACTGTTATGTCATACCTCAGCCCAAACATCTTTAAACCCTTAAATTCTTTACATTTCTCTAAATAAGTGACTTTGACTCAGGTGCATATGATATTATCTATAGAGCCCAGCCATTAGTCTGTGTTGATTTTTTCTGGTGGGCAGGAAGTAAACAATCAGGAAAAAGAAGCTTTTGAATGTTTTGTTATAAAGATTTATAAATAAATAAGTAAACCAATACTGCAAAACAATGAGTGGCTGGTGGAAAAAAGATGGTATGAGCTTTCTGTGAAATTATTGGTTGAATTCCTTATCTGAGATGTATGCTAAACTTTTATTGTGTGAGCTAAATACGATTTGTAACACTTGGTCACTTATATGCTTTACTGCCAAGCACTTTAAACCTATTGTAAATTAATGGAGGTTTAGTAACTTTTTGTGTGTGATACTGGAGTTTCTTATAAGATCTAATGTATCTCTCCATATGAATGAAATCAAATTTGTGTGTGGTTAATTGGTTAGGTGTGGCGAGTGAAACTAACCTTTGTATCTAGAAGGAGGGCATAGAAATTTTTTGTTAAATTATTAATCCTCTTATTAAAAATAATTACTATTGTTGGTGAAAAAATTGAAGTCGCTTAATACAACTTGGGTTTGGGAAGTGTCAGAAAGCCTTGATGCATTCAAGCCCTGATGTTTCTTTGCATTCAACCCTGAGTTATTAAATTCACAGAATTCAAGGGAGAGGATAGTCATTGATGCTGGTATCTGGATTATTTTCCCCTGAATGCTGAATTGGATACCAGGGCTGAGGTCAGGTCTGATATATACCAGATCAAGAAGCTTCATACTTCTTTGAGGACTCTGTACATGCTATGTGAAACAAAACTAACTTTTTCAATTTTTTGTTCCCTAAACTGACATCAGTTAAAGTGGCTTGCATATATTAGTACAGGTATTAATGGTGAAATACTGGTTAAATGCATACCTCTGGTTACTTTGAGAAAAAACTCTCTATCTTCTGCCTATCAAATGATTCTGAGACAAACAACAATTTTTAACGTTGTTTGCCTGAAAAGCTTACAGGCCGCATAACATTGGGTAATAAGCTTGTAGAAAATTTATAAGATTAGGGAACATTATAGACAAGTTATATCATTTGCCACACGTCTCATTTGTAACTAATATAGCTGTTGGTTGTTCATGAAAAACTTTTTCAAGCTAGTTTGGTTTTCCTCTGTATGTGAATTTTCTCTCACGAATTTCAAACTATGTCCAACTTTTGGGCTTTTAGGAAGGTTGTACTTAGTTTCATGACCTGAGTGTGCCTCTGTAGTGAGCCCTCTGTACTAAGATCCTCCAAGACTGAGAGCTACGTGAGTTTTTGGATGGCATTTTTTCTTCTCTCTTTCAACCACAGATACCTACTTCTATGTTTTCTCATAACGTTCTCTCAGTTTGGCTTATTTAATAGTCGCAGTAGCTCTTGCCTTTCTTGCCCGGAGTTTCAGGGAAAACGGAATTTACCTCTGCCAGCACATCTTCTGCACAATGATCTGTAGCTGAACCATTTCTTCCAAGTCATTGTATACTGCTCAGTACACTAAACATCCAAACCTGAATGAAGTCCGAGAGGAAGTGGGGAAAAAGTGAAAAAACAATAATATGATGCTGGTTTCACAGCACTGCCAGTTCTCATGAGATTTTTTCAAAACTTTAATCTTTTAAGGTTTGCCTTTTACACTGCCCATGAAATATAACTGCCCCATTGCAAGTTAATCTAATGTTTTGTTTGGTTGTGTTTTTTTCCAAAGCCACAGGTGTAGGAACACTGGATCACAGTAGCAATGCTCCCTCTCCGTATTATACAGTCCCTGGCTTCTAAAGTTTCACTAGCAGATTGAGTGATGTGTTAACAGCAAAAAAAAGCTGTGATAATTATAAAGCCCTCTGTTGTCCTTTCTGTTCAAGTACTTACAGGAGCTTTTGCTCTGCTTATGATTAAAAAATACTTAGTGTGGTGTTTACTTCACATTTTTCAGCAAGGATGGCTTGAACACAGGTATTACCTGAAACAATTCCCAGACCTTTTAACACAGTCTACATGATTTTGTATTAACTGAATTACCCATCAAATACATCTCTATAAATCTGTCATACCTGCTAATGCTTACCCACAATTCTGTGAAGTTTACCTGAGACTGGACTTTTGCCTTGCCATCTTTTTCTCCAGACAATGTAGAATATTTGAGATTTATACCCATCTACAGATAGTATTTGAATTTCTGAAGAAAGAGGAACGGTTGTTCTACTGCTTGTGTTTTCAGAAAGAAAGTGAAAAGCGAGCTGGTGGTTTACCTCTTCAAAATTCCTAACCAAGTTTTGGGAGAGCATTAAACAAAATGGCCAGTAACTAGGGGAAAGTAGGAGGACTTACAAGTTTGTAAAACTGATGAGACTCATTAGAAATGGAATCAAGTTTTTGGTTACAGACACACCTGTAAATACATGACATAACCCTAAACACTTCAGCTGAGCCTGAAAATGTTCTGTACTAGCAATTGTTTACATAGGCAGAAATCAGACAGTCCTTGCCGCAGGGAGCAGACAATCCAAAGTAAATCAGGAAGAGGAATATTTATGCAGTGAGTTGAAAGACACTTCCGGGTCAGACAGAGCTGAGAACAGACCTACTGTTTTCCAACTGCTCATCTGAACACATAAAGGAGCCTGAAGCCTAATGTGATCTACATAAGTTCCTATAAATAATATATAAATGTAAATATAAATATAAATGCTCAAAGAATTTTTTCTATACCTTGTGTTTTTAATTCTTCATGATGCTAACATCCATCTACTGCTACCAGTAGAGACCATTTCAGGCTTGTGAAGAGGAAACAAATATACTTGTTAATTGCAGTAGTGATGAACTCCTTCAAATGTTCTCTCCATTACTTGGCAAATGATTGCACTATCATCTCTCAAAAAGTACTCTGACTTAAGTGTTATTAGGATTAGTTTGCTCAGATGCTTCTTTATTTATATCCTCTGACCTGTCTTCTGCCAAAAAGTCTTAAGGAAGTCTTGTCTCTCCAAACAGGTCCCCAGGGCCAAACAGAATATTTCAAAATAATATGAGATGAAGAAAGTGTTGGTATTCTCACCGGCGGAAATAAATACTGGGGTTTTTCCTTTTTTGTGTTACTTTTTAGTGTTGTCTTGAAAAGCATAGTTGTGTTAACAACTACATTAAAATTTTTTTCTTCCAATACAAAGCTGAAATTTTCACTTTTCATTCTAAGCATAGATAGATATGTTTAATTTGACATCAAATGAAACTGTTTGTGAATTGCAGTATACTGGACCAGTCTGATTTTAATTTGTGATTTCTAAACCTTTTTTCCTATAAATGGATAATGGCTATAGTATGAAAACAAATCTTGGTTTCTTCAGCCCAGATTAGAATTTCATTTTGGATTGAACTGAATCTGAGCAACCTGCTGAAAGCAAAATAAAATGGTCTCCCTCCTCATGTCCCTGAATTTTATGCACAGGAAAAAAATTTTTTTTAATCTTTCTGTGCCATGTCCTTGTTTCACTGTGTAATTTTATTCTCCCTTGGACAAAACACAGCTGAAATTTGACTGTACAGCAAAGGATGTTGGCTCAAAAGGGTAATTAACTAGAAGGATTTCCAACAAAGCAGCATTATCCTGGTAGTTAACAAAAGCTAATGAAAGTTATGAAGCACTTATAAGACAGAACATACTACTTCTCCAAAAGCTAGTAAGAAGAGTTCTAACCAGACTATAAAGAATGCAAATCCATTTGGTATATCATAGGGTTCTTGGCTCTGGTAACTTCCTCTAGGGCTAAAATCTCTACATACATCTTGCTCTGAAACCTTATCCACATTTAATCCCATCATTTAGGAATACTGTGGATTATATTATGAGTCATCCTAACTTCTTAATTAGAACATACTTTGAATTTTATTAGCCGTAGGGCAATGGGTATTTCTGCCTACTGTTTGTTATGCTTTACCTACAGAGAACAAAAGTCAGCTTTTAAAAATCATGGGACATGCAAACTAAACAACAAGTAAATGTGCTTACAAGTTGCAGGATGTGAAACAAGTTTAAATTGATTGTTCAGATAAATAACTTATTTATTCATGGCTATCATACAAAATGTTGTACTTTGATTCAGAGCCTGAAACGAGTTGAGACATAGTTAGAAGACTTTTGTGCCCTGAAGACTCTACTTTTCCTATTTTATTTTTCTATTCCTTTTCCCTTTAATTCTTGTGTAGGTGCTTTGCAACATGTTTTAAAAACAAAAGAGTGTAGGGCTAGGATAATGAAATGCTGGATGCTGAAGAATACAGGCTCATCTTCTCCTTTTGTTACTTAAAGCTACAATTATAACTACCTACAAGTTGAAGTGTGGTATAGAACAGTATCAAATTATGTTATTTCTCCTTCATTTACATGTTTCTGTATCTTGGTCAAACTTTTCATTCCCATAAGAATAGTGTGCTATTGGGAAATATTTTTGGTTTTGACCTCAGAAAACTCAGCAGCAATAATTATTGGATTATACTCAAAATATCCTTCTCTGTCTTGAAAAGTCCAATTTAGAAAAGTTGTTCTGTATCTGAGAGAAAAAATTTATTTTGGCAAGAGAGAAGAAGTACAAAAAGGAAAATATCCCATCTACTTAAGCAGATGTCTAGGTCTAGTCATATTTTCATGGAAAATTGCTCTCTGCAGAAACGTAGTTTGAGTTAAAGATTTCATTTACAGCTAAAAGTGATGTTCCGATAAAAAAAAAGACAGTCTGTAAGACATGTCTTTCCTTTGCCCCCAAATACATCTATAGCAGATATTTTCACTAAAGTTTTCCATATATTAGTTATTGAAAGTCTGAGCCATTGAATATTTACTTTTTTCTATTCTTTATGCTTTAGATGTGAATACAAAAGTTAACATAAAATAAGGCTTTTTCTGATGAGAAGATTCTTTAAATTTAAAATTAGTTTGATGACTGCCTTTTTAAAGAGTACAGAAATACCAAGGAGTTATTCCTGATTTCTAGATGAAAATACTTCTAAAAATTTAGATAGATGTCTACTGCTTGGGGTTTTTTTGAGTTTCTGCTTTTCTAAATTAATTCAGTTGCATCTTTGTTTTTTTCATTTCTCTCCATACTCTTACCTCTTTTACCAATGTAACACAAGAATTCAGGCAATTACAGTTACTTCGTTCTCAGCTTTGGGGCAGAAAAATCATTAGGAAAGCCAACTAATCTCTTTCTTTCAGAGGCATGTCCCCCATACCTCTGCATTCAGAAAGCAGTGGCAAAGACTGACTCCTTCTTCAGCCTGAAACTTNTTGGGGTTTTTTTGAGTTTCTGCTTTTCTAAATTAATTCAGTTGCATCTTTGTTTTTTTCATTTCTCTCCATACTCTTACCTCTTTTACCAATGTAACACAAGAATTCAGGCAATTACAGTTACTTCGTTCTCAGCTTTGGGGCAGAAAAATCATTAGGAAAGCCAACTAATCTCTTTCTTTCAGAGGCATGTCCCCCATACCTCTGCATTCAGAAAGCAGTGGCAAAGACTGACTCCTTCTTCAGCCTGAAACTTTAAAACTTTTGAGGGATTGTCTGGATAAAAAGACTTCACTGAAAAATATCCAAGTTTTTTTTTTTTAACCCCAAAGGCAGAAAAGAAACTCAGAATACCCCCCTGGTCAGTTTAGGTCAGCTGTCCCAGCCATGTCCCCTCCCAGCCTTTGACCCGCTCCCACTCTACTGGCCTTTGGAGATGCAGGTATTTGGAGAGGAATCCTTGACGCTGTGGGAACATTGCTCAGCTACAGCAAAAACATTGGTGTGTTAGCAACACTATTTTATCCACCATGCCAGCTGCTGTGAAGGAAGTTACCTCCATCGCAACCAGACTCTCACTACAATGCGGAAATTGCTCAGCCTATTGGTATATTGACTGTTACATTAAAATTCTCGTAGAGAGGCTGTAGGTGCACCTGCAGGCTGAAAAGTACAAAGGCGCAAGTCAGCATCTTTCTCACAGAGAAAGAGAAAGAGATCATGTGTTTGCAACTGGACTTTAAGGAAATTTGAGCAGTTTCACTCGTTTGGTCAGAGAGTTAACCATGTAAGGGTGATTATGTTCTACTTACTTAAATTAATTTTCAGCTAGATGAACCATTTACTTCTGCTTCCTGCCCGAAGCTCTTTCATTAAATTTCCAAGTGGTATTAAACATGACCATGTCTCAGTGGAGCTGTTCGGTGTTACAGGAAGTAGCTGTGTGGGGAAAATTAAATGACAGTATTCTGCTTAAGTAACAATTGAGTATCTGAAGGGAATTCTACAGTGTTTTATCTGATTAGACAGTGGCATTAATCCATTTAATCACAAATGTTGAAGCCAAGTATTAGATTGATTACAGATCACCAGTTAGGATTCCCAGCATGTTATAAATGAATAAACTTTTCCTTTTGCACTGTATGAACATGCTCCCGCAGCTCTTTTGAAATGCATTATATGTCTTAGATTACAACCTTAGTCTATACCATGTGAATTGAACTGACTGGGTTCTTTCATATGACAGTCCTTCTTCCCTGATGAGAGGCATGTCAGCATAAAGAAGGCCAGCCTTTGGCTTTTTCTCTTCTGTACCAGATTTTTCCAGACTTGGATAATAATAACTGAGACTACTCTGAATAACTTCTACGCCTATGACAAAAGCCTTTTTGATGAGAAGTGAGAAAAATAGTTCTGGCCTTAGGAGCAAACACTCGTCAGTGCTTCAGCAAGTTTTGCAATAATCATCCAGGTTCAGCTACTTCACTAAAACAAAAATAATCTGGAACAGCTCTTACTGCTTCTCTTCACAGAAACCAAAGTGGGCAAAACCCACAGCACAGGTCCCAGCAGCATCTGAGTACCCCGCACACAGATCAGTAAAACCCACAGGCAGTAAAAAGAGGAGAAGCCAGCACATATATACCTTCACGTTTTTCCACAGCTAGAGGGGCTCTGTGCCTGAATGACACAGCCGAGAGCTGTTGTGAGTACCTCTTTGCCAGTCTGCAGGGCAGTCAGGCTGTGAGAGGTCACAAAAACATTGGACCCAAAGGGGGAGCTCCTTTCTTCCCCCTGGATCCACCCACCTGAAACATGCACTTGTTCCCACATTTCAGAAGAGTTTTTCATCTCTCTTCCTGAACTAGTTTCACCTTGTACAGAGAAATACTAACTGACCTTCCCACATTTTACAGAACTGTCTTAATGCAGAATCAGTTTCCCTTTTCCTGGACAAAGAAATATTTATTTGCCTAATGTATGGAGGAGCACTTTCAAAAAGGAAGACACAGAGAGAAAATTTTCTCTTCTACAGTGACCTAATGGGCTACGGTGTCTTGTTGGGTATGACAACCACAGTTCAAGTTCTTGCTGTTGATCAGGCAGAACAGAGATTCAACAAGCATCCAAAGTGGCCTTCCCCAAAATACCCTGTTCCCATGCTTGTTCTCCTCTCCCAAAAAAAGAGAATGTGGGAAAATGTCTAGCTTTAAGAATGCCATTCATGTTTAGTAGGAAGACCTTCGGATTATACGTTTATTAGATTTACTTAATTGTTTTAAAACACTGCCACAGAAATATGCATGGAATCATGAGCCAGAGGTATTCATAAATCTGAATGTAGTTTTTAAATACATTGAGGATCTGTGTGTAACAATACAAGAAAGCAGTGACTCACCTTGAGCTCAGCAGTGGGGCACAAGGCCAGCTTTACTCAGCACCTGAGGCAAGCAGTTATCTTTTAATAACCTTTCATGTTGTTTCACAGATAGAAGAGAGATTATTAAATTAAACTGAAACACAATTAAACAATTGTTACTTGTCAAATATTTACCTCTTCTAGAGCACACTTTATCAGTAGATTGCAGAGGGATATAAAAGGAGTTGGAATATATATTTAATTATATGACTTCATTTTAATCCTTTTACAATTTAATTTAGGAAAATGTTATTGAGTCCTGGATCCTAAAATCTCCAAAGTCAGCTTCAGTCCCAGCCACTGTGTCTGCACTTTGAAGCCTTTTGAAGTAGCTTTGGATTGGACCAAAGCTGACGGATAAGTCAAAACTTGGCTGTGAGCAGAGGATTTTTTTCTCCTTCAAACCACTGGTTCCTCCCTTGAGTTGCTGAGGGCAGTGTCAGCCCAATCTGTAGATACTTCAAAGGCTTCAGACAGCAGACACCGTGGCTAGGGCTGAAGCTGAAACAGACGGTTTGAGCGAACCAAAGGATCGCAGGGCGTCCCCGTGCTTTTCAGTGTATTTTAAAGTAGATTAACATTGCTATAAAATGGAAAGAAAGATGTATAAGGCTTTCTCCCTTTTTCTTTGTGTGTGATCTGGATTTTACAAGGAAGAATGTCCATCTGCCTTCAGATCTAAGTGAAGCTCTTCCCCAGTAAAAAGAATGAAAAAATCTCTAGCCAATCAGCTCTACAAAGCCAAATACCCAGTCCCACTGCTCACTTGGTTTTGCCAATTTTATTGGTTTATTATTGAAGTTTTTGGTGATGGTGGAGAACTGTTCACTTGAAGACTGAAAGATTTAAATACATGAAAAGGAACTGAAAAAAAACCCTGCACATGAAAGAAAAAATCTACAACAAAATAATTATTATATTTGTATCTTATATTTCATAACTTCCACCTTCAATCAATAAAAATATTTAAAAAATATTTACAATGTCTGTTTCTGTTTCCCACTCAGATATGGGATGAGGTTGATGGCAGCTGGAAATTAAACTAGGCCTTGCAAATGTTCTGAATTTTAGTTATAGGGCTTTCTCTTCTAATACCTATAAGCTGTAATACCTATACAATTTAGGCTTTATTTCAAAGTATCACTCCTTGCTTACATCTTATATAGAAGATGTGCTGTTTACTCCTAGCTGTGTGGATTTACCTACACTTTACTCATATATAGTAAAAAGCTGATTTACATGTTAGTGGAGAAGTTTTATGATTATCATAATATAAACCTTGACTGAAAAATAACTAGGTGAATATAAAAGAATAATAAGTAAAATGTGAGATTGATCTGCTCCGTACTAAAAGTCTTCTGTTTTAGCTGATTTCCTTAGACACCACATCATCTTTCAAGGAGAACAACTTTTTACCACCATTAAACTAGTCTGTAATCACACTGTTAAGCTGTAGGTGAAAGTCTCAGCAAGTCATTAGCAGTATCATGAATTATTTAGTTCTGTGGTAAGTATTAGTGCAGTTCATTTGAAAATGAGGTTTACTTTTTGGATAGATCTGTATATTAAGTCTGTTTTTGGCCTTTCGTAAGCTTATCCCTGCAGGCCAGTTAAGTTATTCACGCAGTGGATGCAGGAGTGGGCTTAATTTAAGTGCTCTGTCCAAAACTGTCCCACTAACACAGGACTTCAAATAGCAGACCTTTGCCAGTAAGAACTACCTTTATTTAAAATAAAAGTGTCCCGAATTAGGTGGGGAAGTTTCTCACCTCAGTCCCTGGGAATTTTATATCCACATTTTTGAGTTATGACTTCTAGTCCAGGGAATCCGGAGAGCGGGTCTCATGGCATTCCTGCAGAGAGTCTGGAAGTGTTCTGGACCCTGTACTCAGTGGCATGAGAACTCAGGTCTGCCCTCTGTGACAGGGTAGCTCCAGGAGGAAAACTTTCCCTCCAGGGAACAGGCGTTAATACAACAGTGCCCAGCCCGGAAGGAACAACACGCTAGGCTATGGGCAGTGCTTCACAGGTGCTGCACTGATGTGAACTGAACATCAGTGGCAGAAGGTAAGGCACTGAAACTTGATGAGGAAACCATAACAACAGCACTGGTAGCCAGATCCCTCCATGTCTCGCAGTAGGAATGCAGTTGAGGGAGCACTCAATCACCCCCCGGCAGTTCTACCTGTCCAGTGTTGCTCCAGTGGTGGTTCCTGCAAGCAGCACCAGCTCATTTCATTAGGCATGACAAAGCATCATCAAAAGGGTTGTATTTGCCTACCTCAAAATTGTACCATTATTACCTTCCAAAGGCCTGATGCAGTGCACTTGTTATTCCATTGATGTCGGTCACCTCTATGTTAAACCCTTGTTTCCTGCCAAGCAGGGGATTTCTTGCTTACTGATTGAACAATTTGTGTCATCATGAGTGGATTACCTCAGGTCTGAAAATGATACAGTACATATTATAAAATACACTGGATTCATTGTACAGGAGGGAGTGTATCCAAAGGTGACTTTTCTCAGTTTTACGTGTAGACAGCTGAACAGCTTGTCCTGTGGTCACAGTGCCTGAAACTCACATTTGGGTGTCACTCCTGTTCTGAACAAACAGGAGCAGAGATACCTTTGTTCTTTAGGAGTTCACAAAGTTAGAAGAAACAATTACCTTAAATTAGGGGGCTTACTAAATAAAACATGCCATGTATTCTTAAACTTACATTTTCACTCATTCCTCTCTTTTATTGCTAAGGACTAGACACATCATAGTGCAAAACCATTCGCCTGCTGAATAATCCTAGAAATGCAAATAGATATTTGCTAGTCAAATAGTCAAAATGTAGGTCTATTAAGTTGCTTAATTTCAAAATACTGTTCATAAGAACAAATGACTGTTCATTATCCAGAGTGCATGAATCAATAGAGAACAAACATCTTGATAGATGAAAAGTTAAATTAATTTACTTAAATGATTCTGCACTTATACCCTGGAGTGCTAGAAGTAGCTCAAGTTTGTGGGAAAAAATGTTAACTAAATCTATGAGTTAGATCTTCAGTGCATTGAATTATAGTATTTTGATACTTTGATACCAAAGAAATTAAAAATGTTAATTGCATGTATCAGATCTTTGGGCAGGCATGGTAATAGGTCAAGTAAAGCTGGAAGAACGAAAAGAAGTACATTCAGCATGTAAGCTTAGATTAGGAATAGACAGATTCAGACATCTGCAAATGATAATTTAGGTCTTTTACTGTTTATTTTTTATATCTTTTGTAGCAAAGTATCTCGTCTACATAGTGACCTGAATGTTGAGATTTTGTTATAGTGAAATCTTTTTTATTCTTAATATTGAACAGCCTTTTGAAATATCAACTAAATATGGATTAGACGATAATGTAAAACTTGACCACTGAAAAGGTTTCCAGATGTAACTGGATGTCAGATGTACTGGCAAAGACTTTGCACTGGGGAGAAATGCATTGAAAGGTATGACCAGAGGCAAAAATTCCACACTGAAGAGGCTTCTTTCTACATGCTGTATAATTTTTCTCAGCTTCTGGGTTGGATCAGCATTCAAGAAAGAAATACGTTTTTGGGCAAGGAGAGGTCTTTTCCTTTTAATCTCAGTTAAAACAGCAACAGGAAATAATTTCTTAATAGGCTGTCATGGCATAGATACTGGATATGCTGCACTGTTTGCTAAGATGGTCATATTGCCGATCAGCAGGCTTAAATCGTAGTAAGTGATGGGTGTCACAGACAAAGCTGGTCAGAGCTGCTTGACACAAAGTTTGTGGTGAGATCATCCTGCTTATCTGGATTCTAAGCTGCATGGACAAACAAAAATAGAGAACAGTAGAGTCATCAGCATCATTTTACAGTTGAAAAAGGCAAATTACCTTCTTTCAGGTGTGTCTCTGGTTGTTCATTCACAAAAACAAGACAAAACACTCTTGAGATGGCAGAACTCGCTGCACACATGAGCATATAACACAAAAGAGGTTGACTCTAAATTTCCCTTGTACCTGTTACCTATCTCTAATTCCACTTAGTTACCCTGATTCTTATTTCTCTGTCTTTTATTTTTTAAATAGATAAAGGAGGATTTATTTTCAAAGAACAGTACTGCAAAAGGATGCAGGTTATCTGCGTTGAGAGTCATGTGGATGAAACTGTAGTAAGTGACTTGCCCAAGGCCACCAGGTCTGTCTCAAGCATGAGGAGGAACTGAATTCCAGGCTCTGTTTTCACCTGGGACTAAGCTAAAATGCCACTTTTCTCAGGTCCAAGTCACTCTTCTATACTTCAGAGACCACAGTTACACCCAGCTGTGAGTTCCTCTGAGCTACAAGTGACGGAGGAAAAGGAAACACAGTTGGTGCAAGTCTTTTGGGAAGGACAGCAGGCTGAGATGGCCAGAAGCTGGAGGCAGCAGGGCTGTGTGTCCATCCTCCTGGTGTGTTTGCTCCACCCTTGAGGAGCTGCAACTAAGAGGTGTCATTTCTATTTTCCCCGGGGTGGCAGTAACCACACCTCTGCTCTGTGTAACTGTGCTAGCACTGAGCAACAGCATCCAGTGACCCATCTGTTGTGAAGTGGCAATGCAAGAGGAAATTATTGTGGTGTCAGTGAACCTCAGGGGCATTTTGCTTTGCTCTGGTTTGACTGGATTCAGCACCAGTGAATGGTGTTCACAGTCAGTTTTGGGGACAGGCTTGGTTCCAGGTTACCAGCTCACCTCAGGACACAATCCTCTGTCTGGAACTAGTATAGGAAACAATGGGTGGTGGAAATTTTGATTCTGCTGACACTGCCAATTTAACCTTTTTCGTTACTCCAAGTTGCCACCTTTTTCCTTTTCCTGAAACATGAAATAGCTGAATTAGCAGGTGTGGTTCCTGTGTACTAATGTTTCCTGAGGACAAGATAAATATCTTTTTCTCTTCTCACTAGTTCTTACCAAGAATTTCCCCAGATAAAGCTATTAAGTGGAAAGCAACGATTATGAAAATTACATGGCTGCACTGGGTGGTGTGGAGAAAGGGTTTCAATAAGGAGAGATGATGGTGCAGAATTATGCAGTGAAAAGGCACAGAAATAACAAGGAGTAGGTAGCTATACTGCCACTGTGTGGGTGATGAGAGGTGACCTTTTCCCCACCCAGCTATAGCAAAAAATATAACACCTTAAAACAAAACAAAACAAAACAAACCAAACCCACACCCCACCCGCCCCGCCCCTCCCCAAGAAAAAAGAAAACTTGCACTTCTACTACTTAATAGACTCCACATAGACAGCTGGTTTTTGGTGCCTCCCGTTTCTACTGCATTACAAGTTTGTTCCACAGCAACCCTGTAGTGAGCAGTGAGATTAAATTTTAGAGATCAGAAATAGGCAGAATAATAAATGTTTAACCTAAATGTTCTGAATTTTCCTGTTCTGAGGTTGATTTTCTAAGAAAGCACATATGTAGCAGAAAAAGACCCAATTACTGTCCTTTCTCAAGGAAAGTCTACATGTTGGGCTGCAGTGTTATTAGTCACCAGAGAAACCACATAGGAAAGTGCTAGTACAAACTATCACTACCATGGGAAGAGGATGGGGCAATATTCAGCCCTCGTTCAATTCCAAGGGACTCACCAAGACATGAAATTACACTAGAAAACAAGCTGCAATCAACAACACAGAATTTAGGAGGTACTCCTTGGTCTGGGACTGAGATATCTGAAGACCAGTATGTCTTTAGGTAGTCTATATTCCTTTAGAAAAGTGAAGAAGCAGATAGTGTTAAGAGAGTTAGAACATATACAAAGTATATGTCTTATTTTCTGCACAATATGGGCATATCTGTTTTCACTGGGCATTATTTCTGGTGTGGACGTGGACCATGCAGGTATTCATATGACTGCAACTTTAATAAGCACTAAACAATTTAAATAGTACTTAACAGTTCAGCCTGGGTGATGTTTTAGTGCATGAAAGAGAACTGACCACCCGTCTGCTAATCTCTGTGCAGCCAGAAAAAAAGGGCAAACTTTTCTCCTCTTGTTCCAGTGCTGCAGGCTGGATGGAAAACATCAGTCCTCTGTTGAGGTGGGAGACTGATTTTATCTTCTTCCTCAACAAGCCCTTAACCTTGTTGAGACAAAAGCTGTAAAGACAGCAAAATGTAATGTGGGATTTTGTTGAAATTGCAAGTCCCAGCAGAATTAAGGTAAAAGTATAGTTAAACTCTCCACTCAGGGACTTTAGTATTTACAGCTATCAGATTGGAATAATATTTTACCGAGTGTTACAAATATTATGGGAGAGCTCCATCAATGGCAGATGACTGCTAGGCTTAGTACATAATGACTTTATTTGAACGTGAATCTTAAATAACAGCATTAAAACATTTGAGTCTGTTTTAGTCGCCTTATTTGGTCCTGTGGTTCTTTGCCTTCCTGACCAAACTGTCTGGTAGGCCTAATGCATGAGGTGTCTGGCATTGGAGCAGACAGTCATGGTATGAGCTGCGTTTGTGGCTGATGTTTTATTTCTAGGCAGATATTCGAATGACTGGCACATTCTGAATACCAGAGAGAGGAATTCTTCCCTTTCCACCACGCTGTACTGCTCGTGCTACTCATCCGTCCTGCCTTTCAAGGTCTGTCATCATTACTGCTAATAGTGGTTGCAGGCAGTAATTTTCAACGCCTGTCCATACGAGTATGGCTCTTGGCAGAGATGGTCAGAGCTTCCTGTGAAACGAATACAATACTCCTTGGTCCACTGACTCATAAACATCTGGTGGTGGGAGGAGGATCTAGATCTATAAGAGAAATCCAGTAAACTACTGATTACTGTCAAGTGTCTTAGATATTGTCAGGCAACACAATTATCTTGATAAATCTTGTACTGCATTTTTGCAGTGTGATACTATAGGCCTTCTGAATACTCTCGTCACATCCTGACAACTAAATTACCTGAAGTACAGCATTAATAGCAGTCACGATATTCTGTAAAAGCCACAGACTGACAGGTCTTTCAGTTATGCCTCAGTAATTTGCTAGAAGTTTCTGAGCATGACTGGCTCCAACCAGCAGTGCATTGCTTAACCCCATTTGTTTGACCTTGTTTTAGCTTCATTGCCTGCCACTATTGCTGTGGATTCTTGGATAGGGGAACCAAATGCAGTTAACCCTTTTCTGATTTGAAGCGATCCTGGATTTTCTCTTTCACCTTTATACTAATTTTATTCACAAGGCATGAAGTTGTAAAGTACTTATTGTGGTAGCCTTGCCTTCCTCTCTTCCACTCGCTGAGTTATTCCTAACAGCATTTGGCTTTGAGCAGAAATTACCTCTTTTCTGAATCAACTTGTTTTCCTCAGGTGAAATTTACTCTGTCCTGACTGACAGCTGAAAGAATGCTATCTGCCCACTTGGGCATGAACTCTCCCACGGAAGCACTGACCTAAGCATATGTTGCTGAAGTCCCAGTGTCCTTGCTGCGCTGGCAGCCAATGTCCCACCCTCTCCCTGACCAGCACAGGACTCTCCTGAGCCTGGGGTAAGCTGATTCAGGCAGCTGTGCTAGACAGACACTTGTCTTGCCTGGAGTGTTATTGCAAGGTCAGAAAGATGCTAGCACCAGCACAAGGAAAGGGGCATGCTTTCATAAAATGCCGTCCATAGGAGTTATTCATACTTCTCCAGTGAAAGTCCATTGGCCATTTTTTTGACAAGTTTGATAAGCTGATAAGACTTCACAAGTTGTGTTACTATGAAGGCAACCTAGAATTACATTTAAAGGAAAACAAATAGATTACAGATGCCTTAAGAAGAGGAGTTACCTTTCTGCTAAATGAAATTTTTCTTTCATGTATGCTAATTGTTTTCCCAATAAGTCATTATTTTACTGCCTTTCATCAGATAGCACTAAATAAATTTGCATAAACTGGTGGCAAAAATCAAACCAATAAATACTCACTTTCTTAAATATTTGTGCTGATAACTATTGTTAGATTTAAGGGGGTTTTGTTTGCTTTTTAAATTTAGTCTAATGTCTCAAGTATTAGTTTTGTATAAATATACGATATGAATTCTAAAGGGAATTTAATGTCTGTGCTATATGTTTCAAAACTGAAAATACAGTTTGCCAATTAAATGCAGTACTTAAACAGTTTTGTGAAATAGGAGTATATTCAAATCTCAAGGATTGCCTGGCCAACAACTGATACATCCTGATGGATAAATTAAATCTATGCTAATTAGGGCTTAAAACCCCTGTGATTACAGAGCACCAACTTAATGTGATTTTTGCAGAAGATACCTTAACTGTACCTGTAAAGTGGGAGAAATCTGTGTTGTATACACATTGTGTGTTGTTCATTTTATACTCTATCCCTGCAGCAAGAAACAGTAATGTGTCTACCTGAATTGCGAGGGGAAAAAAAACCAAAACCATATCTGGTTACCTGTTCATTCTGAGAATGGTGTAAACCGCATTTCTACCTGTTTGTCTTTGCTTCTGAACTCAGCTGACCAGATGACATTTGCAACTCAGTCAAACCCAACAAACAGTACTGTCATGCTTTAAACAAACAAACATTAAAACAAACATTAAAGCATGGAGTCAAAGGCCACCTTCTTCATGGCATTAGTAGCGGCCTCTGTGAGGGGGAAGAATGGGGCTGAGATGTGCCCCTGAGTCATGGGGTTGACTCTCACTCAGTACTGACTCTCACTCTCACACTGTTCTTTCACTCAATAACATACAACCTTTAAAGCAGATTGCCAACCTACAACAAAAAATCAAATGTTTGATACAGTTTAAAAAAAAATTAAACAACTAACTCTTTTTCAGCTTCGTTCTTACGGGTACGCTTTCATAAGTACTCATGTTACATTGGACTTTTTCCAAAGCTTACATTAAATGGATTTCATCGTTCAGTTGTAGAATGTGGGGGTAGTTATTCCAATTATTGGCTAAGTTAACTTTTAGCACTTCAGAGGTGAGGACAGCTTTGGAGAAAAAAGTGTATAGTCTACCAGAGGGACTCACTCTGTAGGTGATATTATTGCCACGTGGTTTGCCTTTGTTATTTCGATGGGGTTGGAAAGTTCCCATTGTCACTGGAGGGTGTGAAGGAACCTCTTCAAATATGTCTGCTGGATGGATGTGACGCATAATAATCATTAACATGCAACCTTTCGTCTGTACACCTCAGAGCACTTCACAGTGGTTAAGTTACATCATGAAATGACTTATCCTTTATCACATGGTGGCAAATTTGGGAGAAAAAAACAGTCAACATCATTTTCAGGTTGCTAATCCATACTGTTTCTGTCATGGTCCAGTGTGTCTTAGTTGAATCCTCCCTCAAAAAAATGCTGCACATTTTTGTACTTCGTGCTAGCCTACAGGTTACTTTTATTTTTCTGTCCTGGAGACTAAATCAACAGAAATTGGGATAATGCCAGTGGTTAGTAGCAAGAAAATTTCTTGTGTGTTCTTTGAGCAGTGAAGAACAGAAGCTTCACCTACTTACTGCAATTTTTCTACCAGATTTTGCCAAGTGTAATTGTCTTACATTTCTAGTTATTTCCTCATGACAAAGAAAAGAAGAGCATGAAATGTAAAGGGATTTGACACAAATATGTCTGCAGCTAATACACATCAGTTTTTGAGCATTAGCAACATCAACATATGCCTCTGACAAGTGAGGCCCTAGAGCTACTGGGAAGAAATCCTTCAATTTCTGCAGTTGCAGGTTACAGCAGCGACATGTTGGCTTCACCTTGCTTTGACAGTATAGCATGCCGTTAGATATTTCTTTCTCTAAAAGCAAGCGTTTTTCCTCTTCTCTTTCTCCATCTTTTCTCCCCTCCTTTTCTGTCTTCAGACACTGCGTAAATGTTGAACAACTTCCAAAACATTTTTCCCTCCCTCTTCTCCCATTAGATCTGTCCCTTGTCATAGCCAGGAGTGAGATTTTGATTTTCTAATAGACAGATTTTTCTCATGACTGAGATTGTACATGTGCGCGTGAGAAATGCCTCAACTGCATTCCCCATCTATCAACAGTTCCCTTGATTTGTGGCTGTGTCACCATTTTAAGCAGACCTGAAAACATTGGAAGTTTAGACATCATGTGTCACAGTGATGATATGCTGCAATGGGGAATATAATTCATATGGTGTTGCATCCTGCTTTATTATTAGGTTTCACTCCTAATGCTACAGGCGTTCATTCGAATATTCCCTCATTGTTAATCAAGACTCCCAGCTAGATGTTGCCATTGGGTTTTGTATTTTTCTGCTAGATTTTTCACTTTCTGCTGAGAGCAGCATGGATTACTGTTACCCAAGAAGTCAGATTTGTACAGAGCATGATGATTTTATTTCAATGCTACAACATACACTATGACTGTCGAATGCTGAAGAGAATTTTATTTCCTACCACAAATGATGGGAACGGATGTGTTCTCAGTGTGAGATTTGACCCCGCTCTTCAGATGTGCAGTTCTGTTAAATCCAAGGAGATCTGGGGGCATCCACGAAATTTCAGTGCCAGTTCTCTCTAGGTAGCCCTATTAACACTTGCATGCCTTGATTTTTCCACTTCTTTCATAACATTGACACCATATGCTGCTGTCTGTCTATTTGCAGAAGATGAGAAAGGAGAGGAGAAGATTTGTTGGTTACCTGTATTTGCTATTCTCATTCTATGCAGTGTTTCAATGAGAAATGTATATTGAAATGGGTACTGTTGTCTTCTCTTCTGGTCAGCAGGTCAGTAGGCTTTTGACCCCCAGCTACGAGCAGGACTGGTCTCACAATGCACCATGGAGCTTGTGTAAGTTTTCATTAGCCACCTTAATAACTCTAGATTTAATTTAGGTCAATGAAAGGGATTTAGAACAGAATCCTTCTCTTGCTGCTGTTAGGCAATTGGCAGAATATGGTGCTGTTATGGCATGACTCTCCTCCTGTCTTGGCACATTCCACACGTGATTAGCAGAGTGCGGAATCTTTCAGATATTTTCACTAAGCAGTCTCACAAATAAGAGAGAATTAACAGCTCACTGCTTATTTTTCCATTCTGCTAGCATGCGGTTTTACCATTCTCCACCTAAACAGCTACTTGGGAATTTGGTTTTTCTTTGCTTTGATTGCCCTTTACTTGGTTATTACCATTCTTGTCAGGATGCTCAATAACGGCTGGTCATTTGGAAAACTCTACAGCTCGTGGTAGCAGGAACAGAGATAAGACCTTTATTTCCTTACCTACTTGATATTTTTAGAAAGTCTTGAGCATTAAGGGGGGAATTCAGCACTTGACAAATACTGCAGGAATATTCCCAAAATCTCTTCTGAGTTCCCTGATGGAGGAAATGGGATGATCTGGATTGCCTTTCTCGTATAGGAGCAGGGCCTCACTCTCACATTTGTAGATCATATTTGCAATTGGTCTAGACAGGACTGGATAGTCCAGACCTCCCCAAGACCCATGTAGGTCACCCACCAAGCAGCCCTTAGTATGAGATAGGCCTCCATGGTTCAACTGCCTACAACTCTGTTCAAAGAGTGATTAGTTCCCACGGTTTTGCTCAGCTGATGCCTGTCTCTCTGCAAGGCACTCACTCACACGTTTTTTTGTGTTACCTGAGTGCCACAGACGCCACACAGCCATTTCATATTTTTGTGTGTGACCAAGTGCAGAACTGTAGTATTTTCTTCTCAAGTAGCAGTGAAACAGAGTCATGAAAAATATTTAAAGGAACGTCTTAAAACAGCTGTTCTTTGCTGGCAGACAAAATATGAAAGAAAGATCTGTGGAAAAGTTGCAAAATACTGCACAGAAAACTCTCCAAGAGTCCTCGTTCTGCTCCCCGGATACTTCTTTTTTTTATCTTCTTTCCTAGTCTTGCCTTATTCTCTACTTTCTTCTGTTCAAAAGATGGGAATAGAGTTTTCTTGAAATAAATTCCAGCTTGCCTCTGTCAGTTGACCTCAATGACTTCATAGAGTAGTTTGCACTCAATGTAATTATGAAACAAAATGAAACTGTGGATGGATTCAGACACGCAGCAGCATTTGTCTGACTCAGTAGGCCAGTAGCAACATCATTTTTTCCTTGTGAGAGAGAAAGTAGAATAATTGGACAGCTCTACGTAGTATAACTGAATTGGTAAAATCTTGTCAATGTAAGGCGTCCTGTTAGTTGTGATGGTGGCAGGAGCAGAACGTGATGTTTTCTAGGACTGTGGGAAAATAACGACACTTCTACAGAGATCCTTTTCCCATTCAGAGCCTGCTGTTTGTCATCTCTCTTGTGTAAGACTGGCATTTTAACGATATCCATCCTCCTCCAAGACAGTAAAATTAATGGGACACATATATTACCCTGGGTATCTTGTAACAGTATTAGGCAGGATGACTCAATCATAACAGTTTCAAAAATCAAATATAGTAGCTGAATTAACAAACATAATAAGCAAACTGAACTTTTTTCTTACATTTAATTTCAAAATAAATGCTTAGTTACAGTGGGAGATCTATTGTCTCTGTTAAGAAGACTTCCAAAGTCTGAGAAGGCTTACAATTAATGAAAGAGGGAAACAGAAGAAATAAACTCATTATATTCCCTTGCTCTTTCCTCTCTATTTCTCAAGTGCTGCACTGAATAAAGGGAAGCATACAAATTTAAATGTACTCTTATTGACTCAGAGAAGCGTCGTCCAACTATTTGACAGTGAGCTAAACAGCCCTTTTTCTGTGCTGCCCCTTCAGTTCCATCTTAGACAAATCCTTCAGCGAGTTTAATGAAAGGTTTGCTTTCAGCAGAGGTACATTATACTGGCTTCCTTTTTCTCCTTATTTCACCACCACCTCCCCTCGCTTTTTTATTGTCGGAAAGAGAAGAAAATGTATTCCTGATGGGACACAGATTTGTTAGAACAGAGTATGTTGCAATTAGAGCAGGACAGCACAGTCAGAATTAAATAAACAGGTATTATATAGAAAATTTCTGCTGTGCCCTCTGTGACTAGCAGAGAGCACCATCCTGAAAACAGTGGCTCTCAGGCTGCAGGGTAGAGGGCAGGTAAAGAAATCTGTTACTGCCGACCATTGGAAATTATGTCTGACTGATGCTTACAGTGTCTTTAAGCAAGTCTCAGGCTGTGTTCATAAGAAGGTAGAGGGAAAGGTAGATGGTCTTCAAAGCTGTAAACAACTGCTGTAGAAACAGGGAGAATAGTTTGTACTCTGCGTCCATAAGACAAGAAGTAGTGGGTTTAAATGATAGCAAGGAAGATCCAGACTACATATTAAGGAAAAAATTCATTCCAATAGGGACAGAGAAAGAGTTGATACCTCTGGCAAGTCTGTGAAATCTGTATCACAGAAAGTCTTTATGAATATGTCAGATGAAGGTCTGTCAAAAATGTTAAAATTATAATTGTTGCATGTGAGAAAGGTGAAAAGACTAAAATTTTATGATTCTAACATTTTGGCTACAGTCAATAGAGTTCAGTTTCACAGGGCTTAGTCAACTATTAATGGTCTGAAATGTAGAAAAAGAGAGAGAGCCACCAGGCTTCATATGGGTGGCAGTATCTAAATGTTGACTGAAAAATAGCTGAGAAAGCCAGTGACAGCATACATTTTGGTCACATTATACCTAGAGAATTTTTCTGAATAGAACTGTAAATTTTTATGTATAAATACTAAAGAATCAGATTTTTGCTATTATGTTTATTTATGTTGTAATACAAGTACCGTAAAGTCTTGGAAATTTTGTGCAGATATTGATGCTTTTCATTGATTTTTAAAGTACTTTAAGTTTTGAAATATTCCATGTGCTTTCTATAGTGGTTTTACACATTATGAAATATTTTTGTAGTACTCTAGTTTAGCTGTTTTTTACTTTGCGTAATGGTTTTACAAAAAAGGACTTAAAAGGAAAAAGCTCTGGCTTCTCTTTCAGTGATGATTTAAGGAACTGATCTTTAAAAAACTGGAGAGAAATGATACTCGTTCATCACTTGTTACAAAAATATCACTACAGTCAGATTCTGAGTGGCGTATACGTTGCTGTGAATTCTCTTGATTATGAGCAGTCTTTTTGATTTCTTTATTGTACTTTGATTAGTTGAATACTGATTAAGTGGAAAATACTGGCATTTATGTATTGCAATTTGCACTTTTTTGCCCTGATAACAAATATGTATCTGGGTTTCTCTGTAAAAGCTGAAAAACATAATGAACAGATTATATAATGTTCTTTGAAAAAGGCTAAACAGCTTTCTGAATACTGTTTTGATTTTCTTAAAAACATTGAAGACATCATAGAACTATTTTTTTCTCAAATTAATCTTTTTACTCAGTTGAAATTTTCAGTGCAATGGAAATTTATAAGTTATGATCTGTCTGGAAAGCTGAAGAGGGCTGTTTGCCCTCCATTTGCCCCATTATACAACCACTTGCTGTGTCACCAGCAGCTCCTCACTCTTGGTGCCTCCTCAGATCTATATCTCTCCCAGTTCCTCCAAAACAGGTTAACAACATTACCCTGGTTTTAGGTAAAAGAGGACCAATTTTGTTCAGTAACTTTGCATTTCAGCTAGCCCTCTTCTGACTGCTGAAATTGGCAGCATATTTTGCAGAAACTGTTCTCTGTCAGAGTGATAAGACCGATGTTTATAGTTGATGCCAAGGAATGGTACACAGAGAGTATCCTGCTTATACTTATTGCTATAACAATCAAGGTCAACTAATTTTGTTATTTGCCCCATTGCGGGGTCAGAAGAGGAAAAGCGTAGAGGAGTCACACCTGCAGGGAGGAGTGGATGGGACAGGTGACCCAAACCCGACCAGTGGGGCATTCCATCCCATCTGCATCATGCTCAGTATAAAAGCTGA
>VYXH01006453.1:0-27531 GCA_013397275.1 Burhinus bistriatus | reverse complement strand
TTATTTTATTATTAATATTTCATTAAAGTAGTTTAGTTCCTTCTAAACTCGTAAGTCTCTTTTCTCTCTATCCCTCCTCTCTTTGAAAAGAGAGGTAGGGGAGAGCATCTGTCATTCTGCCTGATTGGGCCAATTTGGCCCAAACCTTGACAGACCTGTCTCATCCCCATCCCGCAACAGCTGTGCAAAGCATGGGATGTATTCCTAGCCCTGACTTCCCATATCGTCTGCATGTCAGGCTGCCTTTGCTCCTCTTACATTGCAAAAAGTGCTAAGCCCACCAAAAACACAGCTCCAAAATTATCTCATTCCTCACTTTCAAATCAAAAGCTGAATACATTCAAAAATGCCTGTTAAATCCAAAAGCTTTTTTTAAGACTTGAGCACTTCCTAACTTAAGAGGCTAAGCTTTGTATTAAAAGCTGAGAACGAGACATGAAGATTCCAAAAAAGCCTGTAATAATAAGGAAAAATGATTAGCCATTTTTGGTTGTCCACAGATGAGTAGTCATTTTCATATAGTATAGTACATAATTCAAGTTGAATTCCTTTACAGGTTTGCAGCACCCAAGGCATGAGTCAAGAGCTACGTCTTAAAATCTGATTACAACCTGTCCTGGCTATCTATTCTTGAATCAGGTTTATTTTGATTTTGCTTCATAGTCAAAGTTCTAAATTTAAATATTATTATCTGCCTTTTTCTCAGCCACTCTCTCTGTCCTGCTCATGGTATCAAACCTAAGACATTAAAATGTAAAGGTATTTACCCAGAGTTTTAAAATAAATGTTTCAGTTATGTGTTTGCATGGAATGAAGGTATTACACATACTCTGAACATGTGATCAGCATTCTGTCCCAGACAAATGTCACCATGGAGCCATCTGGTGCATTTTTCTTGCAACTCCACTGAAAAAGTACAGATGCTGCACAAAATCAAGAATCCATTACAAAAAAATATTAATTCTTCACAGCAGTGAATAGCATAGAAAACAACTACTTCATCCTGTTGTGGTTAAATGGTGATAGTCAGTTATTTACTGGCTTTTAGATTTTAAGAAACAAAGATATCAAGAATCCTTGCTCCAAAACCTCTGACCTATGATTATTCTCATACATTTCTCAGCTTTTGCAGCTATTGCTGTTCTCAGCAGTTCAGGAGCTAATGCAGCTTGAACCACATATTTGTGAGAATTCGTGACAAGGGAAGTGTGTAATTCAGGTGGTAGTTGTTTTGGTTTATTGTTTTTGTTAAATAGAGCACTTGGTGATGAGTGGGAGTACTCCTGTGTTGGGAAGGCAGGAGAAGACAATATAAGCACAGAGATTAATACAAAGTACTGGCATCAATGTCAGCAATTCTTACTGCCTATTTGTTTCTTTTCTGAACTGTAATTTATTGCAAACTAGGTCAGTATCTTGAGGAAAAGAGTAGGGCACAGAAACAAAACTACAAGGGTCAGAGATTCAGAAAATAAATAAATCATACAAGCAGTTGTGCAGATGATCCACATAGGCATTGCAGAGCCAGTGTCACTTGTATTATTTCCCTAAATCTACAGAGAGAAAGAAATCAAAAAAGACTGGCAAAAAATATACGCTAGAGAAGAGGGGCTGTCCGGGAAAAGCAGAAAGAAAGATTTTTTGTGTCATTAATGATGTTTTTTGTTTAAGGCTCTGGTTTCAGTGTAAAACTATGGAAAGAGTATGTTTCTTCTAACACTGTCAGATACCAGCTCTGGACTATTTTGTTACTGTGACAAAAGAAGGGATGTTTCCCTTTAGCCCAATTGGAGTCAGCTGCTGCTGTGCTCAGCTTTAGGAAGTTCATGCCATTCAATATGAACCTCTTTTGCCATCTGCTGAAAATACTAGAGAAGCTCAGTTGCTTGCAGTTTATTTTTGGATAGGTCATGTTAGGCAAATGAGCTGATGCTCCTTGTGTGCCAAGGAATTAGCGTTATGCAAAAAATAGGATGGGGGAATGGCATGAGTACACCAAAATAACGCAGTCCTCATTGTTTGAGCAGTGTGCCTTGAAACAACCATTTGGGCAATACGTTGTGCTAAGCTACTTCACTGGCAGGGCTGCAGCAGCTAACATGCTGTATCTGGTTTTCGGGTTTTTGTGAACTTATTCTGATGTTGGCTGAAGGACGCATGTGACTTGTCTATGACAAGTGATGTTACTGTACTTGAACAACATGGAATGGCAAGTCATGTCACTACAGACATCTTTTCTTTAATTTTTAACAAAGATTGGAAATCAAATAGTTTATTCTTTTTCTGCTTATATTGTACGTTCCTCGCCTTTCAAAGGTGAATATAAACTCAATTCAACTTACCCTTACATTTCATAACCATCACAGCATCAGGTGACGAATGAGCAATTTGGCATCTGAAACAGTGGCCAGCACATTTACCTCTTTAAAATTTCATGAATTTTCCTCTGATGGAAACTATTTCCCTTCAAGTTCCTCCAACACTGTCAATCTTAGGGCTTTCAGAATCTAACATCACAATTTAAGAAAGTAAGTAGGGATATTTACATGCTTACAATAACAATTTTCAAATGTCCAGTTTTCAGAGAAAGATCAAAGATCTTTACCAGTCAGGTCTTTTTTCATTGCATTGAAGGTTGGACACCCAAAGTCAATCGTTGCTTTTTGAAAATCTCGCTAGTTGTATAGAAAACTAGCTTGAAGCATAGAAGCTACTAATAATCAGAAGGCTCTAAGTAACCTGGGAATCTGTCATTTAAAAATTAGTCAAGGTACTTTAGAGAGGATTCACTACTGGGGTTCAAGGCCCACGTGTAACTGAGGGCTATAGCTCCTAAGTCGCTTTTCATATGTGGGACTTGCATCCCTAAAGTCACTTCTGAGAGGTTTATGTGACTAGAAAAGTGGACTTTTGGTTACTTCCAGCTTCAATTATTTGCCTACTTAAGCACCATAAACATAAACATTATTAGTAATAATTTGTTGTTATTTTCTTTTTTTGTAGTATTTTTCCTTTTTGAAAATTTCCATATAGCTTAAAAGCTCATGAATTAGAAGACATTGGAGAGCTCGTAATAGACTGCAGACATGATCATAGCAACATATTGGTAAGGATCAGCATGATTTATGTTGCCATATATTTTTTAAATAAGTTTAATATTTGTGCTGGATTAACAAACACAAAATGCGACGTAGTCTTATTATCCATGAAACTAATGCAGTACGAACAGCAGCAGTGCAAGCGCCTTCACGCTTGCCTGCCCATGCTTCTCAATTCTGAACTGGGCTCCCCTCCAATTCATTTATTATCATTTATGATATGGGCCATAGATATGGGTGTAATAGCCCCTGTGGTAGTGCCTTCTTACTGGCTAAGTAACGTGTGACAGCTGTGGAACACTATTCCTCATATTGAGTTCTTTTTGCTTTCTGAAAAGAAGCAAGCGGCTGAGTAGAAGAAACTCACAGATGAAGCATAGTTAGGAGACCTGCCCAGCTTCATACAGGTGTAAATTCTTACAAGGCTTTATCCACTTTTCACAAAGCATGGGAAGACCACAGCACTATCAATAAATCCCTTTTATACTAAGCACTGGGAATTCTGATGAAGAAATAATTTTGATCACTGCCATGGACTAGATTTTAGTTGTCAACCTCCAGATGAAAGGCTAGCTAATCTCAAGGCGTATTCCAGTATAGAGAGTATTCATGTACACTGCAGGATGGACTTTCTTTCTTTTCCATCTTTTAAAGGAGCAACTTGAAAGTTAACAGAATGATTGAATTTCTTGTTCTTGTTGTCTTTGTCTAAGAAGAAAGGTAAACTAGAGGTGTGCTGTAGCTTTCTGTAGGATTAATCCCTCTGGGAGAAGAAACACAAGTGCAGGAGTAAAGTTTAAGAAATGAAATCTTGATGTTGAGCAAGCAAGAAGTAGGAAAATTACTCCACATCTTGTTTAAACAGAGATCTTGAGTATTGAATTTGACTCTTGTACTTGCCCATCCTTACCCAAATTGATTTTAGGGTAAGTTTGGTTCTTTTTTTTTTTTTTTTCTTTTTCTTTTGGAGTTTGGATGAGGTGACTTACTCAGTTTGTGACTGAAAATCATCAGATGTATTCTGCATTGTATCTCGTATTTCTCCACTTCACAATTTCCACACTTCAGTCATCTTTGGAAATTGATTTTCATCAATTGAACAAGACTTCTCTAGATGGATTGGTAATGCAGCAGATGAACTAGCAACCTACATGCTTTTAGCTGGGAAATTAAAAACAATACTCTGTGCCACATTGTTACTAAAGGACAAAAAAGCACCATCTTCTTTCTGTAGAAAAACCCCAAATGTGGTAGGTAGTGAGAAGCACTGGCTAAAAGGACATGAAAGTTTATTTATCATTACCTCTCCTTGGCAATCTCGGAGAAATGACAAATTCTTCACATTTTCATTCTTCATCTTGCTTGCTGAAGATTCATGTTACCATTTAGTTTCAGAGATTTGAACAGGTTTTTGTCAAAATGCACCTGGAATTGTAAAGACCTGGTAGAAAAAGAAGGGAAGGAGAAGGAGAACTTGTAGAAGATATGTGTTGCCCTATATTTTTAAGTTATTGAGGGTTTTATAAGTGCAGAATTAGAGAGAAGCTTCATTTTTGCTGCACCTTTATTGTCCAAATGTATATGTTCTGCAATGTGGAGAAAGCCCTGTATTGCTCTCCAACTATAAAATGGAACAATTTCTGAAGTAAAAATTTCCAGGAGATACAGAGAAAAAACTGCTGCAGGTAATGCATATTTTCTAACAGCAGTGATTATGTGAGACTGTAAAAACATTCAGGCACAAAAAGGCAATATTTCATGTCTTCCCTATCCATCAGATGCCACTGCCAGCTTTTTGACAACGCCAATATCTTTCAATCTATTGAGAATCGCTTAATGGGACCTGTTAACAAACCTTTTGAGAGGATCTGGAAAAGACTCAATGAAAGTGTGAAGTTATTTTTTTGTAAAAGCGGGAATGTGATCCAAGTCACACATTCTGTTGCAATAATTTTCTACCCATAGCGCAGAACAGCTGATGTGTTTTTGCAAGAATTGTGAAAAGCATACACCAGTCACCTCTTAGCATCTCAAGCCATGCTCATGCTCTTAAACTCGTTTACACCACTACTGCGAAACACTGAGAGATTCAATAAGCTGAGGCACACAATACAGAGTATTGATCCCCCAAGCTTAAAGGAAGCTTGACCCTAGATACAAATTTGGCACCATCATCCTATCTCTAAACACATCTCATTATGGCAAGACTTAGGAAGTGGATTTTGTGTCATCTAGTTATTAAGCGCTTGCATTCAACTTGAGGTGTTTATTCCTGCTAGAAGTTATGTGAACTTGCTAACAAGCAGATGAGAGTCAGACAGTGGTTTGCTGTAGGTGCTTAGGCTGCTTCCTCAAGTATTTTCCAGATTTCATTTATACAGCGGATTTCGTATAAGATAGCAGAACCACCACACACAGGTCTAAATTTGTAGTTGTTTTGAAAACCTAATGACTTTTTTTTTTTTTTTCAGTTCCACTGTTTAATATCTTTTTCCGTGAACTTGTGTGCCAAGAAATTCTGCCAGAAGAATTTGTACTCTGGCAAATTCTTAGCTATACTGCTGCAGATCACAAGGGACTCCATTAGAGGGTCTCATAACACCAGTGTAAGCAGAATATGGTACCAGTGGTAAAATTGTGAAAAAGGCCATTAAAATGCAGGTTAAGTGTCTAGGATGAACATTGGTATTCTGATTATAATATGTAAGGGCAGATGTGAAGAAAAACACACACATTAGAAAGCAATGTCATGAAGTAACACAACACAGGTCTAAATTCAAGTAGTCATAGGTAATCATAAATTATGAAATTTTTCCTTTGTTTTAGTGTAGTTGTTTATTTCCTTCTAGCACAAGTTATTTTTCAGCATGTCTTTGAGACTGTAAACTTCATATAACATCTCCATATTAATATCATCTTTATGGTCCTTTCTTTGAGACTTATTATCTGTATTTCAACACTTATTTCAGGCCCTGGAATGCCCTCCTCCTCATTATGTAACATAATCTTGAGTTTTTGGAAAACAGCACTTTTTACACACCTAGTGATCTCTCATTCTTTATAACATATTTGTTTCATTTGGGAACACTAATATGGTACTATAAAACATTTCTGCAGTGACTTAAAAATTGATTCCGTTTTTGCAACCAAAGGACAGCAGAATTTGCATAATGCAGGTGAATTTGTATGATGTAGATATACTTTGAATTTGTGCCATGGTTTCACTAAAAATTAGACTGTTGTCAAACAATTCGTAGTATTCAAATTAGTTCTTATCTTCTCTGTATTTAGAAGAATTATGCTACTTAATAGAGGGTCAATAAGAAATAATTGTTCTTATAACTCATATTGTAACTAGATAATGATTTTACACATTATTAGTAAAACAAAACCCTTTTCTAAGAGTTATGCTCTAATGACTGTAATGTCTATGTCTCCGCAGGGAGAATTTCAGTCAGGATAAATATTTTAACCATAAAACTACTCTGATGAAAACTTTCACCTGCAAAGTTCCTTGGAAATAATCTGACAATTAGAAAATTATATTTTCTTTTAGCTTGATGCAAAGATTGCTATGAATAGGATTCTGCTAGCTAACTGCAATAAGCTTTTGTTCAAGACCTGTAGTTCTTAAGGTAGTTAAAGTATTACATCACTTTTCCTATGGAAAGGCAAAATTCCACTTTTAATACTTTTTATGGTCTATAATGGATCTCTAGGACTTACACTTGCTCAGTTGTCTGTATCTTTTAGAAATGTCATTGTAACTGAATATTGATTCTATGAAGAATAGAATTTTTTTTATTTGATATTGAATTTAATTTAATTTAATTTAATTCTTACAAAATAAACATTTATTATCTACCTGTCAAAACTTTCAGGACCTGGAGTGGGAGAGAGGATACTCTAGTATGCAAGATTTAGCGACTGAATTTCTTAAAAGAAAGAAAATAGGAAATTATTATCTATAACTTGAAATTTCTGTTGGTCAGGATACAACGTTCCTACTGGAAGACTTAGTAAGGATTTTTCACTGAAGGTTTTTCAGTAGAACTGGGTGAAAAATGAGAAAGCTGTTTCAAAATACATAAGAACCCTAATATTTTACACTAAATCTAAGTTTCACGTGCCAAAATCTTAGCAGCAGAACCTCAAAGCCTCAAACCATCAAATTCAAAGGTGTAATTTCTCTCTGTTAAGATAAACTCTGTAAATTTTGTCTGCCCAGGAGTATAAGCATACTAATACACAACCTGCAGTCTACATGTGAAAAGGACAGACTTGTATTACCTAGTTCAATTTTCAGCATTCTTTCATCACCATTCTTTGTCTTTAGCTGTACTTCCGATTTCAGGCTATGTATACAATACTGTTTTCCTATTATTCCCTAAGTTTGAGAAATAAACATATGAAATAAACAGTTTTGTTTCCTTGAAACTTCTATAGTATCTGTTGTGCTTTATCACAGTACTTACCAGAGGTTAATCTCTGGAAATACTGGTAAATGAAGCTTTAAAAATTACTATTACACTATATTTCAAAAATACTTTTAAAAAGATGAATTAAATACAGTTATAGAGGAGTCTAAGGGTTCCAGCTTGCAAATTTCCTGCTCTGTATATTTTCAGGTGCAAAAAAGATGCACAGATGACAGTATACTGCATGTATAAATCTTTATATCTGGTATATACATAATGTAACTACTGAAGTATCAATGAATAAGATATGTTGAGCTTTCTCACTTTAGCAATATTACCTGCCTGAATTGCAAGGCAGGAAAGCACACCCAGAATTATTTATAGTTTCAAATTGCAAATGGAAATATAGCAAATAGCCTGAAAGCTTGGTCCATGAAAGACTAAAAACCACACAAGGTCAAAATGAAGACAGTAGAGGATAATGAATAGCCAGCACTTCTGAAAATTCAATCGCAATTCTAGATGGTCCATGATACAGGTTTACAGATATAAATTTATATATCCATCTTTGAAAGCCTTTTAGTGTACAGGTACAAGTTATGATGGTTGCTTGAGGATCTTCAGCTATCAGCTGTAACCTGGGCTCCTCCCCATTAGTGTTCATGGAAAAAGTGGGCATGGTGCTTTCAGTGATTTGGTATCACACGTTTCATCATAAATTCTCTACGTTTTTAAATCAATTCAGAATGAATTAATTTTTAAGGAACTAAGTAAATCAAATTGAAAATGTTTAATGTGAAGGCTTAGGACATTTCCTGTTTATCTAGTAGTTTGTCAAGTAAGGCGGGAAGATCAACATGTCAAAACAATATTGGCAAAGTCTAGCTTTAGTAAAGTTTATGAACTATGCTACCAGCAAATGCTGTCTTCGATTCTTATTAAATAAATTTTTAAATCTGGGAGAAGAATCTTCTGCTGCCTTGAAATAGGAAAAATAATTCTGCATATTTTTCAGACTGTAATCTTTTTCTCTGAACTTCTAACAGAGAGCTCAGAAATAAATATATTTTCTGCAGGAACTATTTTTTTCTCTGCAATAGCTGGGGGCACAACACAACATTTCTACATGGGAGGTATAACCATATCACTCCGAGTTGTAGATTCTGGGGGGACAAAGCATGTCTGTATGTCTGATTGAAACATTGAGGTAGTTCTCTGAAGTTGTAGTTTAGACTCTATGTCATATCAATTAGGTTCAGAGCTGATCATAATATATACCTGTCTGAGATTGAATAATAACTGTCATCATATGTTTTCAATGAGAGTTCTTTAACCTGTCTAGAGGCCAGTTACAACGTTAGCACTGTTTAGGACAGAAAAAAAAAAAAAAAAAGCTAAGTACAGAATTGCATTGCTTTTAAAGCAGAGTTGNGCATTGTTTAGAAAAAAAAAAAAAAAAAAAAAGCTAAGTACAGTATTGCATTGCTTTTAAAGCAGAGTTGCTATGTACCCACTGCTTGAGTTATGTCTCTTGTTTTGCAGTATCTCATTTGGAGTTTGAGAGTAAATAATCTGGTTTTTTTCTAGGCTAGGAAAAAAAAATAATGATGCAGTTCATGGAGTAAAATGCTATTGTTGCCTTAATTACTTTTTATAATGTAGACAGTTATCTCCTTCATTTTGTATTTTTATTTGTTGATAATAAATTCTGAAAGAAATAAACAAAAGTTGATTTCCGTAACAGTGCAATATGTTGACATATTTATTAAAGCTTACTTTTCAAGACATACAGAATAGAAACGGGAATGAAGGGTCACACGTACCACGTAGATTCCAGAAACATGAGAGATTAAACTTGAGCCCTTTTCTTCTCAGAAGTGAAAAGCTTTAATGTAGATTTGGCTGTGTATTTATTTTTGCATTCTGAATCAGATCAAAATTCTTAGGAAAAAAGCCTATTCATTATCATTTTTTCAAGAAACACTTCAACCTTTGTGATGAATAAAGACTTACAGAATTTGATGCAAAGGGTTAGTTCATTAGTTTAGCAATCTCAGCAATTATATTTTGAGGGATATTGAAACTCTGACTTCTATATATACCGCTACAAGTCAGTATTGCAGTATCTTCCAAAGGCAGTGCACATTGCAGAACTGCATTGTGCTAGCTGGTGTTAAGAAAAAACCTATGTTTTTCAAATGTCACAGGTGATGGTGTCGAACAGTAGGAGGGATGTGCTAAGTGTAGTAAAAGAATGTAGTTTATCCCTCGTCTTAATTTGGTGCTTCTGCGGACATTTAATATGGTCTTTTGTATGGGGGAAAAAAAAAAAAACCAAACCAAAACTAAAACAGACCCCAGAAATATCAGCCAATATGGACAAGTTTCTGAGCTTGGCTATTATTATCTGATGTTTTTCTGTATGCATTTTAGCTAAAAGCTATGGTAGAATAAAGGTTAGCTCTTAGAATTGGAAGCTCGTGAAATAATTTCCTATATAACAAGGAGCCCTGCATGCCTCCTTCTCAACATAATTGTGTGGATTCTGGGAAACTGTTTAATGGGATGATATATTCTCACATTGATGTGTCCTTGTAGTCCTTCTGTTGCTGTTCCTAGCTAATGTGTTTTGTTCAGTTTGGACAAAGAGACAGACACTTTCATGTGCATCTGTGTGCTACTGTCATGCTTGGGCTGCAACCACTTGCTGCTCTTCAGGCAGGAACCAATCTGAGTAACATGACAGTAAAAGCAGAACTTCTTTTTCAGGCTACAAAGTACCTACCCATGTCCCTTCATTTCCTCCTAGATCTGTTTCCATTCCCCATTGCATAAATTTTACCTTCAATGGCCTAAAGAAGAAGGTGAAGAAGTAACTTTTAAGTGTTATCTTTTTAAGATCTAGATTAACAGTAAATATTAGCCTATGGTTTGTGTATCTTAAGTGCTCTGTTCAAAACACATAGGCTAGGAGGGTTGGAGGACCAGTGGCCTTCAAGACATGTTGTGGAGGAGTCCATGGGAAGAGAACATTTGCCAATAGGTAGGCAACAAATTTCTACATTGGATGGTTCTCAGTTTTGGCCATTAGAAAAATCAGATAGCAATTGTGCTCACAAACTCTGATTTGTGCAAGTTATTCCTGCATTTATATGTTCCTTTGGCCTAGTGTTACCGCACTAATCTTGACACTTCTCTTATTCTCAGGAAAAAACATTTGACTGGAATTTTCTATGCTTCAGGTTTGCAGCTTACATTTATCAAAAGATCCTGTTTAAAAAAATGACGTTGTTTGGCAGCCCAGAATAACCAGAATTCAGGAAAGGTCCTTGACAATGTTCTTGTTCATGTTTGTAAACTTATTTTTAACACTTTGTTGCCTCTTATGCTGACTAGCTATTAAAGTAAATATTTTTTCTGAACATAAAATAGTCTGAAAAGATCTAATCTTGATCTTCCAAAGCATGGGTATCATATACCAATCTGATATTCTTGCTGAGGGCAGAGGAAGCTGATTTTATTCACCACTTTGAGAATCCAGTTCATAGAAAATAATGTCATCTGCTAACTGAGCATTACAGTTAAGAAGATATTTAAAAATACTGTTCATGATTCTGAGATTTGTCTTTCCACCATCCCTTTTTGGGAAGTAGTCCACAAATAGGTGGAGCTTCTCTGAGAGAAGTTTTCTTTGATGGTAGCCTCAGTTGTAAGAAAAGAGCCTTCACCACCATGTGTCTTCTTTAAGAATCTTTTACATTTTCCTTTGATACCTTTATATAGTCCAATTATGTTTTTATTAACATTTTATAGACAACAGCAGGATTCTTTGTGTGTTATGTAGGTTTGTGCTTTCCTACTATTTTTTCTATGATAGCATTGATTTTAAAGGAAGTCTGTTTTCAGAGGCTTTGATAAATTAGTATCTGCTCATTTTTTCATGTTTCCTTTTTTAAATGGTTTTGGTGCAACTGATCGATCTGGACACTAAGGGGTGCTGTTTCATATTCTTTGTGTGCAATCTGTCTCTCCTCCGCACACATGTACACACACACACACACATACTGCTGCTCTTATACCGATTAACTGTCTCTACAAGTTCATCTCCAAGTTAAAAAGGCGACATGAAATACAATCAGATAAACTTTTTGGATCTGATACTTAAAACCTGATTAGCACAGAGTGAGGAAAATCATCATTGCTTGCAGCTGTGCAACAGTCATGGTTGTGAAGATATTTAGCAAACAAAAAAGGCTAAGTAGAGGTCTGGTGTAACACGAGGAAGGGGATGTGCTCACACTAAAAATCCAAATCTGCCTGTATATGTATAATGACAGGACAAAAGTATTTGAGATGGGGATTGACAGTCTAAATTCACTTTAAAAACAACCAACAACACAGGCCATGGAGGAAAGCTTTT
Organism: Burhinus bistriatus; assembly: GCA_013397275.1. Classification (NCBI taxonomy): domain Eukaryota; kingdom Metazoa; phylum Chordata; class Aves; order Charadriiformes; family Burhinidae; genus Burhinus; species Burhinus bistriatus. Next base: position 15,595 of record VYXH01006453.1, on the reverse strand, counting down.
ATCATCAATACCTAAAACCTGTGTAGAATCAGGTCTGTGAAAGTATGTGTCAGCTTCTGGTGGAACATGTGATTAGAGTGGTTGTAGCTAACTTAAATAGACTTAAAAAACTTCAGCTAACTGAAAACGATTATCCCTCATGTACATTAAGCACATCTGTTAAATTGTGGGAGAAAAGCATATTGACAAATTTTGTCAGAAATAATATGATGTTTTTCCTGAAAAACAGCATGGCCAAATTGTTTTTGTATTTTGCACATCTCCAACAGTCGTTAGGGTAAATGCACAAACCTATGACTAATGCACAAATCTATGACTAACAGGATTAGTCAGGTGAAATAAACTACAGTACAGGAATTTAGTTTGAAAGTTAAGTATTGGATACATTCTAGTAGAAGCAGCACATATTTTGTGTTTCCTATCTATGTGCTAAAGCTCAAAAAGCCACATGTTTTCCCTATTTTGACGTTCTTTACATTAATCACATTCCCTAGCTTACAATACATCACAGGGTTTTGGCTTCACCTAAAGTAAGCCAGGTTTTGTTCTGCGGAACCATTCTTGGTTTTGAATTTATGCCCTCTCTGAAAAGGGAACACTGTTGTACACGTATGCAGTAATTGATCATCAGAGCATTCTTACGGCCTCCTTTTCTACCCCTTCAGGAAATCCTGGCCCTGATTCCAAAACTGATGGTGAATCACAAATTACATATAGCTTTTCCAGCTTGCATCTGACTTGGAATTCTCTAACTAAAATCAATATGTCTTGCCACTCCTTTGAACTTAAATAACCATTCATGTGATTAACTCAGACTTTCAAAGTGACATCTACTTCTATGCCAGTTTTAAAAAGGAAAAATTGTGCATTTATACTAAGGAATGATTTAACAAGATATAGAGACCCAGTCTGATGACCTCACAGTTCCAGTCTGCTTCTGGTCTTTCATTTTACCTCTCCCACAAAGTTTTGCAGTGATGAGCACGGGACTTCCAGCCAAGGGAAACAAAGCTTCTGAAGGCATTCTGTACTGCAGGTATGCTTGTCAAATTGCCATATATGACAAGCTGGGCAGCAAAGAAGAAAATAAGTCTTGCCAGCCAACTATTGTTGCCAGAGGGAAGAGTGATTTCATTGGCAGTTTCAGAGGTGACTAGTGCCTGAGCAGATAGTCAGGTTTTGGTTGCTCAACTTTAAGACAGTGGGGTTTGTGTTTGGGCTTATGTTCAGTTTTCTCCTCAAGGAGTCTGGATTTACTATCTGAAAATCAAGTTTCTCCAAGGCATCTTAATTAGTGCCCTCAAAAACATTAGTGAAATTAAAAAAATTTTAGCAGAGAAATGTGTATTCTAGTTGCTGTTCATCTTTTAAAGCCAACTAAAGATCCATCTTTAAAGAAAAGAGTGGAATATTGGGATGACAAAGATGACACTGTGAAGGATGAAGTGGAAAAAACAGTAGGCATATACTTTAGGATGAGGGTTTATTCACGAAGATATCACATGAATAAAAATTTGCCCAGTAAAGTACAGACTGGAAATACGCATATAAATACTACCTCTATAGGGCAGAAACAAATAAACTGTACAGCTTGCAGTCTTCCTAGAGTTTATTTGCCTACCTATGGTATATACTGCTGCAACATTCTCTTGCAGCCCTCTTCACATTGATATTTCAGCTGTCTTTTAGAAAAGATTAAGAGTATCTTATTCTGCAGTAGTCATCGTGGGACAAGATATCTTCTATTAACCAGAATTGCATGCTTATTTAATGAGAGATGAAAACTATATTGAACCCGTGTTAACAGCTCTGTGCCTGAATGCACCTGAAGGATGCATGCCCTGGTGGTAAATGGTGGTATCCAGAAAAGTTGTATGTAGTAGAAAATAAGCATTGTAGAATTCTTTCATTCATCATCAGTCAGAAAGAATGACAGCCATATGTATATTGGTGCGTGTCTTCCATGTTCACACAGTCACAGAACCACACAGTGGCTGAAGCTGGCAGGCACCTCTGGAGGTCTCCCAGTCCCACCTCTGCTCAAGCAAGGTCACCTGCAGCGGGTTGCTCAGCAGGTTGGTTTCAGTGTCTCCAAGGAGGGAGAATCCACAACCTATATGGGCAAACTGTGCAAGTGTTTGATCACACTCACAGTAGAAATGTTGGGTTTTTTTTCCTTATGTTTAAATGGAATTTCCAGTATGTAAACCTGCGCCCATTTCCTGCTGTCCTGCAGCTGAGTACCATCCAGAAGAGTCTGTCTCTGTCTTCTTTCCACACACCCCTATATGATGTTAATAAACACTGATAAAGTCCCTCTGAGCCTTCTCTTCTTGACACCAAACACTCCCAGCACTTTCACCCCCTCATTTTATGACAGATGCTCCAAACCCTCATCATCTTCACGGTACTTTGCCCTTTGTCCAGTGGTGCTGTCTTGTATGTCCATGCCTCTTCTGTACTGGGGAGCCTAGTCCTGGACCCAGCAGCCAGGTAGGTCTCACCAGTGCTGAGTGGAGAGGAAGGATTATTTCTCTCAGCCTGCTGGCAATGCTCTGCCTAATGCAGACCAGGAGGCTGTTGGTATTCTTTGCCACAGGGGTGCTTTGCTGGTTCACAGTCAGCTTGTATCACTGGAACATTTTTCTGTCAAGGTGCTCTCCAGCCAGTCAGCCTCCAGCCTGTGCTGGTGTGTGGGCTTATTCTTCCCCAGGAGAAGTGCTTGCCACTTCCCTTTTGTTGAACTTCTGAAGTTCCTGTTGGCTGATCACTGCAGCCTGTCCAGGACCCTCTGGATGGCAGCAAATCTGTCTGATGTACCAACCACTTCTCCCAATTTTGTATCACTTGCCGAGAGTGCACTCTGGCCCACCATCTAGGTCATTCAGAAAGACATTAAATACTGTTGGCCCCAGTGTCCACCCCGGAGTAATGCACAGCAGACTCCAGACTCTAACTGGACTTTGTGGTGCTGATCACAACCCTTTAAGTCCAGTTCACCTCACTGTCCACTTATCTAGCCCATAGTTCATAATTTTTTTCTATAAGGATGTTCCAGAAGAAGAATGTGACTGAATTAAAGAGCATTCATACTGCTGGTAGTGATGTGTTTTACTTTAGGCTTGATAAGAATGTGCTATATATCACCTATTTTAGCACCATCTTCTGAAACGTGGAGGCTAGAAACAATTTGTCATTTAAATTCTGTGTCTACTACTACAGCAATCCAATTTCTGTACTAGCCAAGAAATTGACATTCCCATGTTTTTTGATATAGAAAATATGTAAAAGATGACCAGTTAAGTTTGGATAAATTTTCATTTTCCAACCAAGTTAAGATATAAAAGCTCTTGCTCCTTCTTAACCACTTATTTTATCAACAGTTGTTCATTATCTTTTCTTAAATTATTGGACCGAAACAGCAAGCCAACAAGAGAGTAAGAAAACTCAAAATGAAATGGGAAAAGCAGTATTTTAAAACAGATGTTTATGGAAGCCACACTGCCTGTACGCTCCAGAGGTAACTGCAACAAAGAAATCTGGCCTACAGTGCAGTTTATCACATGGCGCAAGGGAAAATGCTTAAAATACAAGTTGTTTGGCAACCACTGAGATGAAAAGAGGATTCCATGTATGGCAAAATAGCTTCCAGGATACAGACTGAATAGACATAAAAATCCATTTCTTACGTTTCACATGCAAAGATGTTTCGCACAGCTGTCTTAGGTTTCAATGAACACTGTAAAAATATTATTTTCGAGATGTAGAAGTATGTGTAAACCTCCCATCATGTTTGTTATGTTGGTGCTAGGGAAGGAGGTCATCCATGCTCAAAATGCTTCCCTTTGTTATCTGATGGCTACTTTACTTTGTCTCATCTGCTGGTCGCTGGACCCATCTCTCCTGTGGACAGATGAGCCATTTCAGATGCCCACCTCCTCTTTGCCAAGGCCAGGTGCTGGCATGGTCTAATTGCCAGTCTGGTTGCTTTCTTGTTGCCTTTGGAAGGCTGTGCTCTCGCTGCGGCTTTTGTGGTTGTTTCCATCAGGCAGTGTGGTCCCTCTCAGAGGCACAAGCATGCCAGACCAGCCTTTTTGAACCAGTGCCAACCCTCTTACTTGGGAGGTGAAGCCAAATATCATATATTTAAAACTGTAATGCTTTGCTTGTCCACCTAGCTCCTGTCTCCTAAAGTCATTAGCTGTGGTTTTACTTCACTGTTAAAACACTCTTCAGTTTTTTCCCGTTCAGCTCTAGCTATTTTCAGCTCTTTGTTTAGCAAGCTGTGCGTAGGTAAAATTGAGAGATTCTGCTGTACTACTTAAGACCTTTTATTTTTTATTCTTTTTGTGTCCTAAGGAAGTAGAATGTGTTTCTTATTAAATGCGAAATGCTGTTTAAATAATATTTAGGAGCTGTCTTAAATCAACCAAAGCCAAGCCAAGCTACTTAAACTTATTTTTGACATTCTGTCTCTAGCAAGTGACTATACAACATAGTGGACAAAGAAAGCTGCACAGTGCTGGTTAAGGTATTTCTTCATATATTAAATTAATGTTCCTTTCAAGATTTTTATGCTAATTTGCATACAGTGTCTCCCTAATGAGGTACACATCTCAACAATGGGTGATCAGGGAAGGCATGGCTTTCCCAACATCAAAGCTGGTTGTGTGAGACCAGAGCCCTGAGTCTCAGCACCCATGCTCTAAATCCCCCAGGAGTACTAAATTCTCACTTACATGGCTTGTGCTATCAAGAGATACTCAGACTCTTTGTTAAATACCTAGTCAATTAAAGGTCTTGCTCTTGCGATTCAAGATTCACAGTCGTAAAGGCTAAGTCATCTTCTCGCATGACATGGTCAGGTGAGGACAGCTCAGAGTCTGCCTCTGTTTTCTCTTCGGTCTTTCTTCTCAGCTTGCAATAAATTGTCAGTCAGACTGTAGTCAGATGTTTCTGTTAATTGGCAGCAATCCATAGAAAGATAGATTTATACTGGTCTCATATAGCACACTGGATATGCAGCACAAATAGAGTACTTTAGTTTAACTCCAAATATGGTTATTAAAGTAATCTTGATTTTCAAAACTGAAGTACTGAATCAGCTATAGCAGAAAGAATGCTTCCAATTACAATGAATCAATGTTGTTGCTTGTAATACTGTGAAATTATTTTATTTCAGCCAGTCTGGTTGTAGGACAAGAAATGAAATCTCTTACAGTCTTCTTAAATGTTCTGATTATCTTAACAAGGAAATCTGATATGAGCAAATAATTTATCACATTTATGTAATGGGTTAATCAGAATAATTTATTTCTGCTTGTCTTTTGAATGCATATTAATGGATATTTTTGTTTGGTTTTTTTCCTCACATATTCACATGTTGAATAAAAGGGAACATGCTTTTCTGATGCTATACTACGTGTGACACAGTTGGCTAATACGAAAGAGTATCATGATACGTTATCAGACTTTGCTGATCGTAAAGAGCCCTGGCAGAAAAATCTATGTACCAGCAGCAGTCTTGGATAGTTCATAACATTTGGGCCTAGTTTAATTTTATTTTTTTTATTACCAGTGTCTCTCTTATTCTAACAAATAAAAAATATTCACCTAGAGTATCTAGATATTCCCATATATATCATGTACTCTTGTAGTAAACTACCATGATAAATGAAAACTTATTGGGACACTCAATAGACACAGAAGCAAAGACTATTGAAGGGGTCAAGAAAAAGTTAGCATAGTGCGTTGATAAAATCCATTCTATGGGATTTATGTTTCACCATTGGAGAATACATAGAGGTCTGGTGTCAAGATAGCAAGGTCACCAATCCTGCACTTTTATCAGCATTGAATAATTTAAAATAAGAGAAATGGATGAAAATTAGTCTGTGACTCTAACTGCTGTTAAACTAGTGGTGAACAGGAAAGGAAAAATGAAAGTACTAAGTTCACCTCAATAGTTGTTCTTGAAAAAATAATGGTGGACAAACCTGGGGCACAGGATGTCATCAGTGCTATATAATTCAAGACTTAGATATCATTTACTCATTTCATCTTATGTTTAATGATTGGTAAATTTCTGCTTAAAAGGAAGCTAGATTCTTGAATCCATCTGGAATAAGGCCTGGAATTGCTTTTCTTGTTTTCAAATCTGGACAAGACAAAAATCGTAGACATATTAAAAGATAAAAATTTTCCTTACTACTAGAATTACATGACTTTTGAAAACTCCGGAATAGTATTATGTTATAAGTTTACTTTTCCTTGGAGATTTGATTTATACTGGAAATTTATTATACTTTTATCTTTCATAGCAAAATAAAAATAGTAAACTATTTGTTATGAAACACATTTTGCTATAGTTCAGCAAAGGTTTTCTTAAGAAGCTGAGACATTACAACCTCAAGTATGTAATTTCTGTCCTTTTTAGCTTCCTTACTAGGTTCTTGGCTCTCACCTGTCTCCAGTTCAGAAACTTGACAGAAGTAGACATTATGTAAGACTTATAAGCTGGTTTTTGTATCATTAAATCTCTCTAATTCAATGAGTTTGTGAGAGACTGCCCCTTCCAATGATGTCAGAATTACATAGATAGAAAGGGAAAGCAAGACAGTAATAAGCTCTAAACTAGAAATGTATGCTTTTTTAACCTAGGAAAAGTAATAAGCTGTCAGATTTGTGATAAAATTCACTGTGTTGGAAAATTTTACTACCTTTACTGTGATAATGGCATTCACTGTGAATGACTACTGGCTAAGTGGTATGCCAAACGCATCAGTGACAGCCATGGTTTTGAGAGATGGCAGCAACAAATAGGTGATAGGAACATTAAGAGGAACACAGGCTAAGAAAAAGTGTACATTCGACAATTAAAAAATTAACATTCTGGAAAAAGGTGCCTCAGGGCATTCACATTTTACAAACTTGTAGATTATGTATTACAAGAAGAAAAATAAGAGCAAGACAGTTCCAGTAAGCAGTTGTGAGTCTGAACCAATGAAGCAAATCAAGTGAAAACAGCTGATGTATGAAGCACAAATTTCTTATTAGCTCACATTTCCTCAAATTTGTTCTTTCCACAGCTACACAACCAAATCAATGAAGATTTGTTCCTCTAACAAGTTACTTTCTACTGCTTTTAGGAGAGAGAGATACTCCTCTGCTGGGAGTATCAAACTGCTGGGCTGCAGTTTGCCTACCAATAACTCCTTAAAACATAGCAAAGAAATGTGGTAATGTATAGCCCTACTCCTTAGTAACTTTAGCCCAGTTAATCTCTAGAGAACAACCATTATGAATTGTCTAAGTGAGCTGGAAGTTATCATCAAATTAATTTTACATGTATGTATAAAAAGCCATTATTCATCCTACATTTCCTTTTGAACAAGGGACTAGCTGGTTTATTCTAAGCTAAATGCTTTTTCTGTACCTATGACCTAAGCTATGAAGCTTGTAAATGACTTGGTTTAGGATACATACTGCTGTTAGTGCTAACAGCACTTTGAAATCATTAAGATAATAAGTTAAGAATGTTGAGATCAGAAAAAACTAATGATGCTATTTTGGCATAGTGTTATTTTATAGTGAACTGTTAAAACTATAGGAGAAAGTTTGCCTTGAACATACAGATCTCACTTTGATTAATGGTGTCACATAACATTTGCTTATTCTCAAAGAAGAAAAAAAGCCTTGAACTGACAGACAATAAGATAAAAGATTTACCATTATATTTACTTTTGTTAAGGAAATTCTATTTCAAAGAGCTAAAGGGCTAAGTTATATAGGTTGCGTTCCTTTGGAGGAACACTTCTCTAAGCAGTCTCCTACACTGTCTACTTGATCAATCAAATTGTTTGATTCATTGATTTAGTCTTAATTTTTCCTAGTTTTCTTATGGTTCAATTGATATTTTAAAAGAAAAAATTATTTTCAACTTTACGGCCTGGAACAAAACTAATAAAGGTTTTCAACTTTATTAATTTTTCTCCTCCTGACATCTGGTTTGAAGGCCTTACATTCAGTGAATCTTTATGCTGTCCTCCCATTTCCTCTTCCTTCTCTCTTCGCATCAGAACTGTTTTTTACTGATGGTGTAAATAAGGAAAAAAGAGGAAAAGATAGCTGCAGAGTTGTATTACACTACTTCAAGAGAATTTTTATTCTAATAACGGGTACTCTTGGCTCCTGATTATCAAACATCTGCAGTGTTTACATTAAATTATTAGTCTCTATTAGTTTGTATTAAACTTTAAATGTGTGTATAGGAAGTAAGTGAAAGCTAAGGTTTGTCACTGTGCTTAGGTGATCTGATGTACCTCTGAAAAGGTAAGGACTTGTTTTGAAACTCAATGTAGCTTTGTAACCAGTGGAGTATTTGTGCCCATTCCAACTTTAATGAGTCTTTCTTGCTGCCTTGCACTCCTATGAAACTATATTTGAGCACAGAGCACTCAGCTTAAGGATGCTACTTATACATGGAAATTTATGCTACTTTCTATACTTATAATAACACAACTGTACATCTATAAAACTCAGCTGGACTTGAAGCACTTACATTGTGAAGTTCAATGAAAAAAGTTATGAAGACTAGGAAAGTCCTTCAATAATAAAAATAATATATAGTATATTAAACTCCACAGCAAAATACCGTAGTAAAGTGGTTAACATCCTTGTGCCTAAGACTTTTTTTCCTGGGAATATTTACCATCCTATTTGAATGTGTTTCTCATCTTGTCTTATTCATGTGGTGATGCTCTTATTAGATACATGACTTGTAAGAACATCAGTGCCAAATGCGTACTTTATTACATTTATATCAAAGGGCAACCAGAGGTCTGAGAGGTCAGACCATCTGCACAACTCATTTTGGGATCTTCTGTGTAGTCTTTTATATGCAGTTTGGTTAACATATGTAAGATTCTAAGAAATAGGGGCTCTTGCACTAGAGGGTGATGTTTCAGTAATAAACAGGTGTATTTAAGATTCTTGGATGCTCCAGGGTGTGGAAAAACAATGGAAAATTACCAGAGGATACTGATGCTTCTCTGAGGCCACTGCATGGATTATAGTCAAGACTGTGTTAAGACCAGCGTAAGTGTTCCAGTTTGTAAAGAGAAATGAGATGCATGAACATATATGTGCTTTATTCATCAAATAATCACTCCATGTTTGCAGTCCACCAACCTTCAGTGCCTGATAAGAACTTACTTCATGGTCAGTTATATTAGACAGAGGCTTCTATGGATCTCCAGGTGGCTCCTGTATTTGATCATTTATGTAGCCAGGAGGAAAGAACACAAACACACCTGTCTGTAATGAACGCTAGTTTTGTCTGTAAACAGAAAGACTTTTTGATGTCAGTCATCAATGTATTCCAAACTACTATAATTTTTCATGGTGACCACAGTGGACCACCTTGCTCTCCTCTGTACGATGGATGCAGAGCCTTCCACATTTCCCTTTTTTTAGAAGCTCTGTAATTTTAGACACCCTACTAACCCTGTCCTCCTTTGACTTTGAGCTTACTTCTGTAGTTTTCAGCTTCCTTTAAGTGACTGGAAGCTCTGTCCTCTGCCTTCCAAGACTCAGCTCATGACTTTTCCTGGCTTTCAGGTTTTCCGTGCTTCTATACAGGGTAATTTCAAAGGCACAGGATAATGAGACTCCTAATGAGTCCTCGTCCCTCGCTTAGGGGTTGTAATTCAATTGTGTGGTTTTGGCTACTTAATCTGTAATAAGCATGTTAATCAGTGAGTGCTCTAATCATATTAATATTTATTATTTTTTCTTATGAGAATGCTAAGGGTATCAGGTTCCCATTGTCGAAGGCCCTCTAATACCTCAAAATGACCACAGAAATATTTTCTTCCTTTAAATTGCGATGTGAGATTTACCCTTGCAATTACATTAATACGTGGATTATGTTAACCTAAATTATCTTTAGAATTGCAACATTTGCATATTAAAATGATATTTAGAGGTCTGTTAAAGAACGGTTGGAGTTCTTACATTTCAAGTCGTTTGAGTAACATTAAGTTTGATCTTGGAGCGATGTGCAAGATAATCTCACACATTCTTGTTTGACAAATACTAAACTATGCCTCAATTATTTTCCTGTATAATGTGTCTTGTAAAGTACAAATGGTAGTGGTGCATAAAGATTTTATTGTTGTTTCTTTGGGATCACCTGCACAGCCAGCTCACAACTTGACTCTTGGGAGTTCTTGTGGGCTTTTCCAACTTGTGCTGTGCCATCACGCGCTTCTCTGTACTATTTATTTTTGGTATTTTATACTCTTGCATAATGAACCTGCCAAAGAAAATCTGACCCACGACTTTATGTGGTTGTCTAACTGCCAGGAATTAGTGTCAATAGCTTCTCCAGGGAGAGCTATCTAACTCTGATGAACTTGAAACATTAGTTCAGAACGTGCTTCTGACCTCATCCAGTAGGAACTCTCTCTTATCTGATGTCCCAGCTGCTCCTCAGTCTCTTGCATGCTGACCTGAGCTGAGCTGTGAGAATTTCGAGTCTAGGTCTCATGCAAGCCTTCCATCAGGTGTTTTCATGACCTTGTAGGTAATTCTAGGTCTGAGGCATTCCCACAGGACTTTGCTTTTTCTCTGTTTATGGTGTGCTGTAAACTGGCAGATCAGTGAACACAGTTTCAAGCATGTCACCTGGAAGGCAGCTCTTCATTGTCATTGGTCCTTAGAGGCCTCAAATGCTCAGAAGACAGGTTTATAAAGTGAGTGAATAAAATTCATATTGCTGTATTGCCAGTTTCTTATTAGAAATGCACATGCCATCAGTGAAAGCAAGGCAAACATCAGTTAATTTTAAAAGCAAGATTTTTCCATGCTTAAGTGCATGACTTGCAAAATCTCAGTGTCTTTAAACCCGGAGGGGTTCCTGCTTAGAAGCCAAATATGGTCTCCAACCCCAAACCCAGACGTTAAAGACTGAAAATACTTTTCTCAAGGCACTGAAGGTCTCTGTCCCATGTAAATGAATGTTTTGCTTAATTAAAAAAACAATGGTAACTGTAGCAGGGCACTGGGGAAATAGTATTACGTAGACATCATTGTTTCACTGTAGATGTAGTAAACTATTTTTTTTGTTTTCCAGAAGTCACAAAAGCATTTTAAAATTTTGGTGAATTTTTCAGTCCTTTTTCTGCCTAAAAGCTGAGGTAGACTGGGAAGGAGATGGACAATTTTCTTTGAATAATGACGTGTCTCTCTTAACTTACTGTCTTTCTTCCACCCTTCCTAACATAACTCACGTTTATGGCTTTATCACGATGATCTGCTCATGCTCCTGGGAAGGCCTATCAGTTGCCTGGCATCTTACCTGTGTGTCACAGAACAGCTTGCCTAGGTAGGAGGGTGTGGGTAGCACAAACCTGTCTAGCCCTGTGCCCTAAGGCATGCCCTGGTCCATGGGCGGCAGGTGTTTTCTAGGCAGTTCACGTGCAATGTGCAAAGTCAAGCCTCTTGCAACCACATATCGAAAACCAACCAGGCCACAAGGTGACCTGCCTTTCTCTAGCAGTTTTTCCTCTTCTCTTGTTAAAGTCTTTTCTGCCTAGGAAGGTTAATTCTTGCATCTAGGCCAGGGTCCTGTCATCCGTAGAGTCAGACTGCTTGGAACAGGGTCACAGGGGCCTGTCAACAGCAGCTACATGCCAGGCAAGATATCATAACTAAAATCCCGTCTTGTAGGTGCAGATGACAGGAGCATAATTATGTTTGACATGCTACTAAAAGAGGAGGAAGGCAAGCCACAGAACACTACTTTCTCTTCCCTTGGTGCTTTATTCACCCCCTCACTGCTGCTAACATGCTCTGTTAACTGATCATTTTAGGTTGCCGACATAATGGGAGCCCTGGGGAATTAGTCTGCATGAGATGTAAGAAGCCGCTTCTCGGTAATGTATTAGTCATTTCAAAACACTTTAAGGAGGAAGCAGAAAAAAATGACAAGCTAATTCTCTGATATATTTCAGAGATATTCAGGCCCCTGTGAGAACAATACCTCTATTCATACCTCTGCACTGTTGGGAATTTGTTTTTCCTTCGTTCGAGAGAGCAGCCTGACCAGAAACAAAAAGACAGAGAGAGGCAATGTGCTGTTCCTTAAGCCATGATTTCTGCAACTATCAGCGTGAATGACTGGAAATGTTCATTGACTATATTAGCAGAGAAAGCCCAAGGATGCATACCTTTACAAACTATTCTACGTGCAGTCTTTCCTCTGGAAATCTTCTTTCCCTTAATGTAGTGCACATAAGAATTGGGCAAATCTGACAGCTTGCTTTCTTCTGATACCTACATTTTCATATGTAGGGCAGTAAGTTTATGAGGACTGTATAACATTTGATTTGTTGGGAAAGTGTGCATGAAACAGAATCATCTAGCTGCCCATTCTATGAAGGAAATGGCAGTCAAATGATACAAGCTAAATAATATCATAGCATGCTATGGGGATAAGGGTTGGCTGTTTTCCCAGCGCTGTTAGCTTGTTCAACTCTAACGGGTATAGGTAAAGGCAATGATTGTGTGATGGAATGGGGCATGCTAAATAGAACTGTGGGTAGATTGGCATTAATTATTTAGAATTGTAACCAGTTTCAAAATCAGGAATTGTGACTTGCTGATAAAAAAATTCTGGGAGTGTTACAATACTTTGTTCCAGTGTATATGATTATTGAACAATGGGAGTGCAATTTTCATCTTCAGCCCGTTCTACCCATGTGCAAACCTATTTCAGTTTACAACCAAGCAGCTTCAAAGAGTAGTAAGCTGTATAAACACCATCTCTATGAATAAGGGTATAGGCAAGGCTCTGAAAATTTGAGTTGGACTTCTTTCAAAACCCAGGCCCTCTAAACTTTTCCCAGAACATGAAATAAACTGAATTGTTACCACAAACCAAAGTAGGAAACTCCACTGCGAGATAATTTCCTCTTTTTCTTAGTCTTTTTTTATGCAACCCAACTATATATTTACCTCATTCTATTTTCACATGCTCTATGTTACATCCCTGTCTTGTGACCTGGGAAACTCTTTTGCAAGCGGTAGAGACATTGCAGAGTATGCTTTAACACTTAGAGTTGTGTCTCTTCTGGATGCTACTTCCCAGCTTTGCAAACCAAGGAAGTTAATGGAGTTATTAAAAGCTATAGCTGTGTCTTCCCAAGAATTTTGTCAAAGTGACTCGACAAAGTATTTAAGCAGTTATCACTGCTTAATAAGTGTGGATTTTATCAACACACTATGCTAACTTTCTCTTGACGCCTTCAATAAGTGCTTTAACCCTTAAAATAAGTGTTCAAATGCTTTGGTCAGCATGGATAAAAAAAATGTGCCCCTTCTTGACCTCAATCTTCTCCTAGACATAGAAAACTTGCTTGAGAAAGTAAGTAAGTGCTAATAAGAAAGCCTATTAAAATACACATATTCCCTAAACAGTTTTAAATCAGCAGCTACAAATAACTAAAATTATATTTCTGAACACCAAATACCAAATAATTCAGTGAGTTTTAATGAATTGTACGAAGAATAGTAGAATCTTTTTCTAGTGACACAGCAAGCACAGCCGAAACAGCACATAAAACCTACTCAATGTGAACCTGAGTGTTTCCTCAGAGAAATGATGCATGAGTGTGACTTTTGTGCTACATGCTAGCAGGGATGTGGTTGGTTTGCACAAATACGTTCCTAATAAAAAAGGAAACAAAATGGAAGAAGCAGGGACAGGGGACCCAGGAGGAATATAGAGACACCTTCTGGGCAAGCAGGGATGGGGCTAGGAAAGCCAAATCCCACATGGAGTTGGATCTAATGAGGGAGGTGGAAGACAATAAGAAAGGTTTCTACAAGTACATCAGCTGCCAAAGGAAGACTAAGAAAAATTGGACCTGGTGCTGAATAGGCAGGGGCCCTGGCCCTGAGGAGGGCGAGGTGCCTTCTTCCCTGTCAATCTTTACTTTACACCAGCTTCCAGGAACCCCCCAGCCCCTGATACCACTGTGAAAGTCCGGAGCACGGAATATTCACACTCACTTGAGGAGGATCAGGTTAGGAAATATTTAAACAAACTGGACACAATCAGGTGGGATGCTGGCTCATATCACTGCGAAGCTAGTCAGTTATCTTTGAGTGGTCATAGCGACTGAGATAGCAGATGACATTCCTATCTTGAAGAAGTGCAAGAAGGAGGGTCTGGAAAACTACAAGAAGGTCAGTCTCACCTCAGTGCCTGAGAAGGTGATGGAGCAAATAGTCCTGGAAACCATTTCTGAAGACATGAAGGATAAGAAGGTGACTGGGAGTAGAGATGGATTTACAAAGGGTCAAGTCATGCCTGACCATGTGATAGCTTTCTACAATGAAACAACTGACTCAGTGGATGAGGGGAGAGCAATGAATGTTGTCAGGTCAACTTTAGTAAGGCTTTGCACACAGTCTCTCATTTACAAGTGGATGAAGTATGTCCTAGAGAATTGGTCAGTGAGGCAGAATAAGAACTGGTTGAACCACCAAGCTCAAAGGGTTGTGGTCGGCACCACAAAGTCCAGCTGGAGGCCATTATGCAGTGCAGAACACTAGGGCTGGATACTGGGGCCAACAGTATTTAACATCTTCCTGAATGACCTGGACAGTGAGATAGAGTGCACTCTCAGCAAGTTTGCAGGTGATACAAAATTGGGAGAAGTGGTTGATATGTCAGATAGATTTGCCGCCATCCAGAGGGACCTGGACAGGCTGGACAAATGGGCCAGTGGAGATTTAAGAAGTTCAACAAGAACTGGCATGCCATTCTCCTGGGGAAGAATAAGCCCACGCACCAGCACAGGCTGGGGCTGACTGGCTAGAAAGCAGTATGTCAGAAAATGCCCTGGGGATTCTGGTGGACACCATGTTGACCATAAGCCAGTGATGTGGCCTTGTGGCAAAGAATACCAACATCCTTCTGGTCTACATTAGACAGAGTTTTTAACCTAACAAAGAGAAGGCTCAGAGGGACTTTACCAGTGTTTTATTAACATCATATGGGGTGTGTGGAAAGAAGACAGAGACAGACTCCTCTCGATGGTACTCAGCTGCAGGACAGCAGGCAATGGGCACAGGTTTAAATACTGGAAATTCCATTTAAACATAAGGAAAAAATTACCAACATTTCTACTGTGAGTGTGATCAAACACTTGCACAGTTTGCCCAGACAGGCAAGTCTCCCTCCTGGGAGAAATGGAAACCAGCCTGGTCATGGTCTTGAGCAACCTGTAGCAGCTGACCCTGCTTCGGCAGAGGTGGCACAGGCCAATCTCCAGAGATACCGATCAGCCTGAGCCACTCTGTGGTTCTGTGATTCCATGATTTGGTAAGAATACTGATATATTCCACTCAGTACACCAAAAACCCGTGGGATGTAAAATGCCTTTGGTGGCCTTTAAGTTGGACTACTGTTGTATTGCAACATGAAATATGAAATTCATACNTCAAACACTTGCACAGTTTGCCCAGACAGGCAAGTCTCCCTCCTGGGAGAAATGGAAACCAGCCTGGTCATGGTCTTGAGCAACCT
>VYXH01006452.1:1078803-1160539 GCA_013397275.1 Burhinus bistriatus | reverse complement strand
AACTCTAACAATTTCGTGATTCCGTATATATTATGAAAGGTGTCCAGAGAACCGCATCATCAATGTTCTTGTGATCCCACAGCTTGGCAGACTTACTTGGTAGGTTTCATTGGAACCCTCCTCATGTTTTGGAGGAAACTCACAGGTACAAAAAAGGATATTTCTACAGAACATCTTGCTTTCTGACAAAATTACATATTTCAGAGGAAATTGTTGTAAGGCTTCCAGCAAGCTCTAATCCTCAGGAGAAAACGTTTGCTACTCAGCTAAGCAGTGGCAGCTGTCCAAGAGAAGAATAAGATGCGTACGTTTGCAATGGCTTGAGATCCTGTCACTTAAGTATAGCAGTAATTCAAGGAATAAAACACTGACAATATGCAGCTCTGAATTACATCATCTTTGACCTACAACAAAAGTGATTGCAGTGAGTAAAGGAGAGATTGGTGCCACTCCTTATTCCCTCAGGAAAAATCACCATGGCCCTGTCACCCCAAACACTTGAACTCCTCTGCCTTCTCTGGAGGGAATTATGGCTACAGCCCAGCTGCCTGGACCAACACCATAAATTCTGACTAGGTCATGCACATCAGTAAATATTGATTCTCATAGGGAGGTTAGACAGAGAGTGCCTGAACTCACTCAAAAAGGCACTCTGAACAATAAAGAATTCAAGATAAAACACTTTCATGCAAAACAATGAAATAATGGAAGCATCATCTAACAAGGTAATTGTAATGGGTAACGGGCACTTGATAGTTTAGTTTTAGCCTCCTGCTTTTTCTACCCTGTACAGAAGGTATTTTACTGTGTGTATCCCACAACTTGCTCAGCAGCACTGGCACTACTTCTGACCAGGAAATATACTTCAAATGATATCGTTGTTTTAAATCTAACCTTCACCATGTCTCCTGCAGGGATTAATATAAGAATACTAGAGAAAGATCATCAACAACCTTGGCTCTCACGCTGGAAGCAGACACCTATATCAACCGGTGCTAGCGGGTGAAAAAATACATTGCAAGGTCTACATGGTTTCAGGGTTGATAAAAGTTTATAGAGCCAGAGGTTGCCAGCAAATGCTTTACTGCCATTGGATGGCTGTAAATCAGATGGGAACATTTGCTTTTTGTTAACTCCTGGAGAACTAGCTGAGAGCGTTGACTGCAATGATAGCAAAGCCATCTCCTACTCCTACTTCAGATACTCCGTTGTCCCTTTCAGCAATGAGGTTAGCTGGGCAGCTGCCCACTACTGAGGTATCGCTGCCAAAGGACACAGCCATAGCTGGGCAGTGAGGTAGGAGCACCGGCAGTGTGCCATAGTCACCACAGAAGTGCACACATGAAGACCGACACATGGACATTAACCAGCTATGCAGGCAGAGCCCCATAGCGCGGGGCTCAGGAGCAGGGTGGGAGACCAGCAGCAACTTCAGTCAAATGAGAAGGGTGCAATCAACCCCCTGAGCCCTGTGTGGTATCTAACCCTGAGTCTAATTTGAAATCAATGACCTGATTTCAAATCAGGTCAGGTAGAAAACACCTCTGCCTCGCTGTCGCAGCTCCCTCCGCCCTCCCCACGCTCCCAGCTGCCCTTGCACAGCCCCTGGCGGGTACACAGCTGCCTGACGGCAAACGCAGCTCCTGCTTGGGGATCCTCAGCAGTGCCACCACCAGTCACAGAGAACAGCACCCCAAAATCACTGCACTCTTCAGCAGCTCACCGTTTAATATCACTCGAAGTGGAGTGCCTTTTTCCTCCGTTTACCACCAGTTATTCGGCACTGAAAAGCACATATCGCTCCCTATTCAGCCCACAAACTGTGCATCACCTTTCAGAACTTTTTCTGTTGACTGCGACTGACAGCAGTGTGAAGATTAGGCAGCTCTTTAATCTTTTACTAGCCATGATTACCATCAGTGGAGTAAAAGAGCAATTGCCTGGCTGTGCAACCTGCAGACCAATAAAAGGTTCTCAAAGCAGAAAGCAGTCATACACGAAGTTAAGCTTCCAGCCTATTCAAGTCCATGATGCCTCTCTTTGAAAACTGCATAACTTAATGATAGTATCCTGGAGGATTTTTCATGAGCCTTTACGACAAAGGCCCATATTTCTCGTTAATAACATTCCTCTACCAGGGAAAAAAAAAAAAAAAAAAAAAAGAAAAAAAAGAAAGAGAGAAAAAGCTTCAGCTATTTCTTTTTAAATTACAAACCTGAACATAATTCTTTTTATCGTAAACATTTCATTATCTTTTCTTATCTGGAAGACTTTAATTTGTATTTAAACAGATTATGAGACAATCTGAATGAAGAACAACTAATTTCCAGAAAACTGGAACATCTCACTAGTATTCAGCAGCTACCTGAAACACTTTCAGCATTAGGAATGCTCCCACAGAGACACTTATACAGCTCTGACAGTATACGAGCAGAGATTATTTTGATTTAAGAATAAAAAAAGAATTCATTTCCCCATTACTTAGGCATGGGGAATAATAATAGCACTGATGTTACAGTTCCATCCAGACTGAAATTATGCATATAATTTCAGATCATGGAATTTTGGTTAATACCAACCCCTGGACCAGGTGCAATGGCACAGATTTCTGTGTAGATAAAGTCCTTGCAGGTGTACCCCACAGCTCTGTACACAAAAGTATCTGTCACTTGTATCTTCAGTGCTCTTGATATGTGCAGTTACTGAACCAAAACATTCTGAGCGTGCTTTCACATGTTCACTCCAACCTCTCTGACACAGCATGAACACCATTGTCAGGACTGAAGAGGAAAAGTATTTTGAGCAGATCTGTATAGATAATAAAATCTGATTTACAAAGCTAACCTAACCTGTTAGCAAAAGGTAACCACCGAGCAGTAATGATATAGGTAATATTCAAGTAAGTAAAGCCTAAATTAAAGTTTTAGATATCTCATTGACATGCTCTGAGTCGCCCATGTCTTTCTCAGTCTTATGGAAGATCTTATGTAAGTGCCTTTTGAAGCAAACAGAGCTGATGTGATGTGGCTTTGCAGTTTCTTTTTTTATATACTGATTTTGTTTAAGTATTCATTAGAAGCACCTTGCCCATTTAGATAAGCACTTGTCATACTATAAACCTAAACAAACACAACAAAATTGACTTTCAAAAATCTCTAGTATAAAAAGAAAAATGGAGCTCGTAAACTCAAAAGTAAGTGTGACCAACTTCAGTAATTTCACTCCAGCAGTCAAGAACCATGAATAGTAAAGAATAAATATTTGAGCCACAGAGATGATCAGAAGTAAATGAACAACCTGACCTTTTATGTGGAAATGTGACAGATCATAGTAGTAGAAAAGTTTTAAAATTAAACTCACTTATACATTCTCTCCTAATAAATCTGAATGATCCTTGTTCACACAGATTTAAGGGAGAAGATCACATCATTCTGTTGGTGACATTATTTCTGTGGTATCTGACATGTGAAATAAAGGAACCTGAAAGCAAAAAGAAGATATAAAAATAGAGAAATCATACACAATATAATTTATGGACTCCATGTTGAAAATCATGTTTTTTCAGACATTACTGACAAATCAAACTATTCTCATCAAATAAAAGCATAATGGGAAGTGCAAGATAGTTGTTTCTTTTTGAAATCTGGTCTTGAAATTGAATTGTTTAACCTTATGCCTTTCTAAAGTTCTCCAAAGAGGCTAAGAGACATGAATGCATGAGTAAATGAACAGTGCACTTTTCAGTATGCAAGTATTACAAATTGACTCAATACTTCTTCCTGTCTCCTACAAACAGCTACATAGCTGAACCATCACTGACAGTGACACTTTTCTCATCTTTCACAACAAACAAAACAACTCCATGCTGCTCCTGCGTATGTGAGCACCAGCTTCTTTCTCTTCCGCCTACAAATTACTTTTGAAGAGCATCTCACAGTGCTCCTCAGAGAATAAGATTAGTTAACATTTTTTACACTGAGCACATCTGGATAAACTCAGCGATTACTGTATTTGAAAACTATAGCTTCATTTGCATAATGTAAGCTCCATGCACCATACAAATAGAACTTGCAGTACTTTGTGAATTCTCCAACATTTTGAATGATTTAGCATAGTGACATAGTGACAACATCCTCTGTAAAAGCACCAGTCTGATCTTCTATTTATACACAGGACTGGAGGACAACAGTAACCAGATCAGATACACTGTTAAAGCAACATTAACTAAAAAGAAAAATCACAAAGACTTTTAGGACATATAATAATATTTATACACACTCAAAATCAGTGTAACCACATACAAGCACTCTTTGAAAGATGAAAATACATGGACATACTGTCATATGATCTCGGCACTTCGGAGCTAGGAGAAGCACAGAAGCTTTTGCTGTAACCAGAGTGTTTCCTTCTTTTATGCTACTTCCCATCTCCAAAATTTTTATGATGTCATGAAGGACATCTACTCAATCTTGCGGCATTGTCAATCAAACTGGATGAAGTAGGCAACTGAGGACAAACTGCCACATGCCATCCCAGGCCAATTTTACAGTCCAACAGGCAGGTTACATCCTTTTCAGAATTTTCCCACCTAGTGATTGTCAGCATAACCCTCTTGCTTCTAATTTCCGTCTGCTCAGATCAGCTGCTGCTATAAACACAGGTCCACAGAGGAAGTCTCCAATGCAAATGTCTATATAATTGCCATTCCTGACAGTTACGTAAAAAGTCTATCTATCTATCTGATAAATCCACAACCATAAAGATAACAGTCAAAAGAAAGGAAAAATTAATCAAAAAAAAAAAAATTAAAAAAAAAAAAAAATTAAAAAAAAAAAAAAATTAAAAAAAAGGAAATTAAAAGGATAAGAAAAAAAATTATCATCAAATTCATAGTATGTTCTGTTCAATTAATTTCTATTTTTTATGGCACGCCTGCCATGAAACTCACTTAGCATGACCACAATCTGTCTCTTTTCAGGGTGAACCTTTACAGATCCAGAGATTTCAAATTTAGAACCATAGTAATAAATGTGAGACAAAAACTTCTTCTCTCTCCAGCAGTGAGGGTGTGAGAAAGCAGACTGTCAATAAGCTCAAGCTGAAATGATGGTTACTTGACCAACAACCAAACAACATTGCAAGTAACCCTTTTCCTATGTCCAGCTATCAGTGTAGAACATATTGTACCAAAAATAATTTCTAGGAAGTCTAACTAGAGGGAAATATTTGTACTGTAAATCAGAATACTTTTCCTATACCACTAAATTGTTGGTGCAGACATACATTAACGTAAATATGAGATATTCCAAGTGTGAAACAAAATCTGCAAAACATATCACTGAACCCAGCTTTTGCAACTAGGAGATGAGAGGGAAGGCAGCTAAAACCGGCAACTAGATATTCAGGAGATTTCCCTAAGACACAGATTCAGGTCAAACACTTTCAAACAAGCTCAAACAAGCGCTCATTTGTGTATCCAGAGAGCTGGACTTTCATCATTCAAATCAAGCTGACTGCACAAGCTTGGTAGACGTGGAAGATCTGTAGGTCAAACATGAAAGGCATATCCTTGGGACCTCTGGACAAGAGTCAAAAAAGCTCCTTTGCCCAGGAAGTTTATTCAAGCTTGTCCAGGGACAGCCAATCTGATCCATAGCTGAAAGGATGAACTCGATATTGTTTGCCATAAAACCATTATCTGAAGCCTCTGTGGATTTCCTGATATGGGTATTTCATGAAAAGCACTGAGCGTGTTTCGCCTCTGCTGGCAATGTATGTATATTTAATTCTATTTTCCAGCGATTGCTGGCAGATGTAACAGTTGTAGAGTGGTCCTACACTTCCCAGTAAGGCCAGGACCCACTCCACTGCCTTTTGAAACTACTCAGAGAGGTCCTCTTGCAACCTGTAGATGGTGAACCAGACCCTTGAACTGAAGGTACCTGAAAATTGCCATGAGGGAGTTTGTTCTTCACTTTGAAGGAAGAGAAAATTTCCAGGCATTTCTGCTCCTGAACTCTGTTGCAGTGCAGCCAACATCAACAGCTTGGACTCTCCACCATCCATCAGGTGGAGAGATATTCCTTGAAGTGACTTTCCTGCTACCTGTCATAAATGTATTTTGGAGAAGGATCCATAGAATGAGGTAATGCTCTTCCCAGGAGGATCTTATTTCAAAGGCCCAGGAAATTTAACACAGCATTTAATTAAACGAACAGTTGCTTGTATCCATACTAGTACATGCAATTCATATAAAAGTGAAGGCAAAATAATTTTTATGACAGGCCCTCCATTTATTACATACACAACGTACTCTAGGAATACTTGAATTCTACTGTTCTCCATGTTGCTGTTCTTGTCAACAGAAACTTTGCACATTTCAGGCAAGATGTACATTTAGTAGCGAGTGTAACTAATCACAGGTGCAGAGTTCCTTTGAGAGTAGTATCTCCCCTTTCACTGGGAGTCCTGAAAACAAGAAATGAACGCTTGTAGCATGAACAGTAGTTAAGGGGCTTTTTGCAAGAATCCCTCTGTGAAATCTATGGCCCGTGTTACAGAAGAAGTAAAGCTGGTTCTTTCTGGCCTTAAAATGTACAAGCCTCCAGAAAGTCACACTGGAGTGACTCACTCATTTTTAAACTCATTGCCAGTTCTCCAGAAAAGGGTTTCTTGACTTCATGTTGAAAAGCTCTTCTTTGGGCTAAGACTGACAATTAAATGTTCCCCAAAAGAAAAGAGTAAGGGTTTTTATTTTCTAACTGAAGGTGTTAGTTGTAAGCCCAGATTTTCTGGCATGTTTGCACTGCAAAGGAACTATGAGTTCAGACGAAGCTTTTAGCACAGCAAGACCGTGGTCTGTGCACTTTATATTTCTATTGGGTGCATCTACATAAGCAGTTTATTTTGACTCAGAAGAGAGCTTTCCAAATGATCCCCAACCATCCTCACTTTACACACTTTGGCTCACACCACAGAGCAGTCTTTGAGTGCATGAACTAGATATCTTTCGGATAAAACTAAACCGAAACATGTGTTTCAGGAGTGCAGTTCAGTGACAGCCAATCTGTAGGTCAGGAGTCTAGTGTCTATCCAAAACCTGGGAAGGTTAGCTCTCGGACACAAGTGCTTCTCCTTTGAAGCACTCCACTACTGCTGATATATAGGACCAAATTTCCAGGACCTGCCCTATGCACCACCTGCCTAGACTGCATTAATGGGTTCCTGACTGAAATATGTTCTTACTTATCATCTCCATTTACGTCCAAAGCTCAGATCATGGCCTACTCTGGGGTCTCTTAAGCAGACTGTGTAGACGGTATAAGAAGCTGATTTAGTGCATAATGCACAGTGCTACTTTGACAGCTTTTGCTACAACATGCAGAGCATAAAATGAATGACGGTTTTCTAGAGTCTGATCATCTTTTTGATAATCTTTCTCCTGTCAAAGAGGATCAATATTGCAAAGTTTAATAACTCTGATTATAAGTGGAAAAAGAGTTCATTCTTCATACATTAAATGGGAGAGCAAGAGATTACTGCAGGCACCAAGAACAAGCAACTATCAACTAAAATAATTTTGGGCTAAGAAGGTTGTACCTTCAGAGGGTTAAAGGTAATGGAGAAGAAGCCCTTGTATACACTATCCAGCCAGTAAAAGCATAGCAGAGGCTGGATCAAGCAAACTGTGATTTTTTTTTTAAATGAGTGTTTGTTTTCAACTGCAATTAAACATTTATCATAAGTTTACTTATTTATCTGGGTTGGACTCACACATACTTTGCTATCCCTAAGTGGGCAGTAGCAGTCAGGCAGTATCACTTAGAACTTCAGTCCTGTAATAAAAGGACTTCTTGCAGGTTCACTTGTAATTGTACAGAGGTATTCTAAAACCTTGACAATTTTAAGGCTAGTACTGGACAGGAGGGAAGCAAACATTTTTAGGTTTTTATTTTTTTTTCTTTCTGCCTTTCCTAGTAGGGCAGAGACAAATATACGTTTTGTAATATATGAAACACAGGTATGGCCTTACTCCATGTGCTCAGTCATGTGAAATAGCTACTGATCTGCTAGCTCTAATCACTCCCTCAGACATTTAATCACAAAACTACAGACCACTTCTAGTGCCTCTCTGGAAAATGAAGCTATTCTTTGGTTCACGTATGACTGCACCTCCTTTTATACATACAGTTCAGGCATCAGAAAATATCAATTTTCTCCATGAATGTCTGAAAGTGCATCCAGCTTATCAGATAAATAACTGCTTTCCCTGTTTACCATTAACCTCCCAAACTAATGTGCATATGTATATCTCTGTTGTTGCAGAGGGTACATCTCAGCATCACAGAACTATTAACAGTATCTCTACAACGCTCAAAGTGCTATGACTCTGCTCTAAAGATGAGAAACTGAGGCAAGTTTCCAAGCTTTTCTGCAACTGCCTCAGCTTTGTTGTAAACAATTTCAACCCTGAGGTCATCATTATTAATTTGCCCTCCTGGGTTGACTAGGAAATGATAAACCTGGATCTACCAATGCCTGTTAGCAGGAGGAGGTAGGAGAGGAGAACGAACATAACAGCAAATAGTATGGCTGATAAAAGTCTGGTGTCTTCTAAGTCTCAACACAGAAACTTCAGTCCCAAGGGCCCAAAGTTAATGCATCTTTTGTAGCTTTAGTTAGCTGTTATTTTACATATGACCTGCTGATCTCCTTGTTCCCTGGTGACACCAGACAGAAGTTTTTAAATGTTCTATTCTGTAATCAGTTTGCCAGCAGCAAGTTGACCCACTGACCTTCCCCCCTCTTTTGTCCCCACACACATTTTCAAACATCTTCTCTACTGATAAGAACTTTTTAAAAAACTTTTTAATATTTTTGGTTGTTTGTTTTATATCAAGACATGTTTTTGTGGAAGGTCATTCCTTCCCTCACATGTAAGCAGCTCCTTAAAGGTGTCTTTATACCCTTCAAATGGACAATTTTTTTTTAATTTTCACATTAGTTTTCTGTTGAGAAGTCTCTGCACACTTCCCCTTTTGTAAATCAACTAGGTGAAAAACGTCCTTAGGTCTCTGAAGGTGAGGTAAAAAAATTAATTCCTACCCACTCTGATTAACTTGTCTTGCAAAGCAGTTTTAGCAGATATCCCCTCTGGAAAAATTTCTTAATTGCTTCCTGAAGGCAGAATGCCCATGACTAGTTCTTGACATTATTAGGGAAATATTTTACTGTGATTCTTGGTGTTGTGCACACACTGTATTACTTGGAGGGAAACAAATCTCAATGCTTTTATTCATAATTTCCTGAAGTTTAATAATTAAGATGGGAAGAAGCAGTCAACCATCAATTAGCTTCATTTTCATGAGATTCTTAAGTAATAAAAACTTGCATTCTGGCACATGTGTCAAAAAATCCCCCAACTACGCAAGCCTTCTATCCACAGAAGATGAGAGATGTTATACTTCAGCAAATTCGAAGTTTTCATAGAAGCATGAGGAGACATACGTGTGTATTTAAATAGAAATATATATTTGCATTTATATATATAAAAGAGGTGGTTTAAAGACAATTTTAAAAATCCTAGGTTTAAGAGATAAAAACATTTCCCAGAATGTCGCATATTGTGTAAAGAATATTTAGGAAAAAAAGGCCCCACCAACTGACAGAAACTGTACAATGACATGAGATTTCTAAGTACAGTGAGCGAAGAGGAAAGCGTCAATAACAAGACTTGTCTTTTCTAAGACTCTACCACCTGGCCCACTTACTGTTCCTAAAAAATGGCAAAGTCAACACAAGGAAACAGACATCATCAGGTTACTATGACCTACTGAGCATATGACTTCTGCAGGTAGGAGCTAAATGGCAAAACTCTACACTTCACTGAGCAGCTTCACAAGTAAGAATGAACTGCACTGGACTTTGCAATAATTTTTTTCTCTTTCTGTTTTAGAAACAATCTATATATTTTTTCCATCCATAGAAAAAAAAATAAAAAAAAAAAAAAGAAAAGAAAAAAAAGAAAAAAGAAAAAGAAGGGAAGTCCTATAAAAGAAGGTAAAATAAATTGCAACAAAAAAAGATCTTGGGATGTTTAATGTCAACAGCAGCTCCAGTTATGAAACATTGTCTTTTTAGACAGTGCCTAGATAGAAAGACATGCTGTGTCTAGTGATTCATTAAACTGTGATGAACCAAACCCACTAGGTATAACCACTGGGATGTAGTCTACTCTGCAGGTATGTGTCATGTGCAGTAGATTACTGCACTAATGATGTATTACCTTGTATTGCACCTATATGGTTTAAAACAAGCATTTAAATCAATGAAGATAAGTATTCTGGCCTCCCTCACACTCGTAATGACAGACTACCTATGCAGATTACAAGAGACTGTCACACTTAAGGAAAAAACACAGATCTGTGACCATGAAGATATGGCATTAAATTTGGTTTAAAGAGGTAACTGGAATGTCAAGGGAAGATAGCTCATCATTTATGATTTATCAAAATACATGTACTCACTATCCCTCTTCTGCTCTGGTCCTTTCCACTTGATAAAGCATTTTTATCCTCACCCGGCCTATTTTCATGTTTCACCTCCTGCTGCCAGATTAAAACCACAGCAGAAAAGAAGTGGATGGACTGTGTTAGATGCAAAGCAGAAAGAGTCACCACACAAGAGGAAAAATCATATGTCTTTATGAGAACTGGCGATAATGACAAGGATAGATTGGACAGAAAGCTGATTCAGTTGAGCTTAAGTGCCTTGTTCACTGGGAAAAGAGGCTTTCAACTCCCAGGATTTAGCTTTCTGCAGTACTTTCATCGAAAGATTTTATAGAAATATTTTATTTTCGGTTGGCCAACAACACTGTACCAGGCAGCTTCATAGTCGCAAGTGGGATCTGCAGTCAGGGTGTAGGGTAAGCATCCCACTCTTGCTCTATTTAAGCCTGTTAGGTTTGGGATTTATAAAGTCGTTGAATGTTGTTTTGTATGCCAGAGTGGTCATCCTTAGAAAAAACATCCAAGCTAGACAATCCATGTTGCAGAAAGACAGTAGCAACATAATATTTTATATTGGATGTACATGTCAAGGGATTGGCAAGGGGTGGGGGGTAGGATGCTGCAGGGTGACCTCTGTGAAAAGACAAGAGCTGCCCCTGCGTTGAAAAGCACCATTCCAGCTGGCTCCAAAACGGACCCACCACTGTCCAAAGACGAGCCCATCAGAGATGTTGGTGGCACCTCTTTATGGTGGCACATATTTAAGAAAGGGTAAAAAGCACTGTGCAACAGCTGTGAGAGAAGAGTGACAAAATGTGAGCGAAACAGCTCTGCAGATCCCAAGATCAGTGAAGAAGGAGGGGGAGGAGGTGCTTCAAGTGGCGGAGCAGAGATTCCCCTGCAGCCCGTGCTGAAGACCATGGTGAGGCAGGCTGTCCCCCTACAGCCAATGGAGAACAATGCTCTAGCACATATCCACACTGCAGTCTGTGAAGGACTCCGCACCAGAGCAGGTGGATGTGCCCTCAAAGAAGCTGCAGCCTGTGGAGAGCCCACGCTGGAGCAGGCTCCTGGTAGAAGCTGTGGCCCACGCAGGAGCATGTTTTCTGCAGGGACCCACGCTGGAGCAGGTCGTTCCTAAAGGACTGTGCCCCATCAGAAAGACTCATGTCGGAATAGTTTGTGATGGAGTATATCCTGTGGGAGGGGCCCTACACTGAAGTAGGGGAAGAGTGGGATGACGAAGGAGTGGCAGAGAAGATGTGTTATGGACTGACAACAATCCACATTCCCCATGCCCCTTCATTGCTCAAGGGGGAGGAGGAGAAGAGTTGGGAGTGGAGTTGAACCTGGGAAGAAGGGGGGACAGAGGGAATGTGGTTTGAGATTTGTTT
Source organism: Burhinus bistriatus (assembly GCA_013397275.1). Classification (NCBI taxonomy): domain Eukaryota; kingdom Metazoa; phylum Chordata; class Aves; order Charadriiformes; family Burhinidae; genus Burhinus; species Burhinus bistriatus. The sequence continues at coordinate 1,148,634 of VYXH01006452.1, read as the reverse complement.
TTGTTTCTCGCTATCTTACTCTATTTTTAATTGGCTAGAAATTAATCTTCCCCAAGTCGAGTCTCTTTTGCCCACAACAGTACTTGCTGAGCAATCTCCCTGTCCTTGTCTCAACCCATGAGCTTTTAATCTTATTTTCTACCCCTGTTCTGCTGAGGAGGGTGAGTGAGAGAGCGGCTGGGTGGGCACCTGGCAGTCGGCCAAGGTTAAACCACCGCACATTTTTGTGTAGCTTCTGAGGGATTGCAATAGTAACATCCATATTGAGAGTGGCTACACTATGTTATGTCTGTTGCAGATGGGGCTTAGTACAATAATAATCCTTCTTGCATTAGCCAAGCTAATATGACTAATGGACCATAACTGCAATGTAGCATTTGTGTATGTATTTTTTTTCCAGGGGGCAAATTAAGAGATACCTCCTTTCAACCATTTTGCAATAAATAAAACAGGGAGGTGGTATCAATTGACACAGATCAAGGATACTTAATATTCTGACTTCTATAAATTAGCACTCATCAATGTTCCCTCCCCTTGCTTTTCATTTTATTCCAGAGAGGTTTCCATAGAAACTAGGTCATGTGCCCAGTTTAATCTTCAGATCTGTAACATCACAGTGGATTCTTGCTGCAAGTGAAACAAATAAAAAGGGCACTTTTTATTTGTAACCTCTTAGATACAATCATAATGGAGCTCTACAAAAGGAACTCTGGCAATGAGGTATGTGAAAGTGCACCATTTTTCTCAGGTGGTGAACAATTGGTTATGGACACCAACATGAAGGCCTGGAAGCAGCTCTCTTCTAGAATTTTTCCAACATAAAAAGCAGGACCACCCCAGACACTAGTGACATTTCCTGAGGTGAACAAGAAATCTGTCACTAGTCTTCCGTAATCCCTTTCAACTGGGCAGTGCTTCCTTGTCACTGCTTCTCAATTTTTGAGAATTGGGTTGATACAACTGGAGAGAGAACCTTAATCGCTTGAGCAAAACAGATATTATTTATATTTCAGCTGTGTGTTCCCATCCAAAACATTTACAGGCATAGAGGCTAAACAAGGTAAAAGTAGCCAAGCACTTTTCACTTTTAAACACAGGCTTAGAATACAAGAGACAGCAGGTTTTATGGGATTTCCAGTCATAGAAGTTAATGTTTGGTTATAAACCAAACAGTATCACAGAATCACAGAATGGTAGGAGTTGGAAGGGACCTTCAGAGATCACCTAGTCCAACCCCCTGCCAAAGCAGGTTCATCTAGAGCAGGTTGGACAGGAATGCATCCATGTGGGTTTTGAATATCTCCAGAGAAGGAGGCTCCACAACCTCTCTGGGCAGCCTGTTCCAGTGCTCTGGCACCCTCAAAGTAAAGAAGTTTTTCCTCATGTTGAGATGGGATTTCCTGTGTTCCAGTTCATGGCATTGCTCCTTGCCCTGTCGCTGTGCACCACTGAGAAGAGTTCGGCCTCATCCTCTTGACACCCGCCCTTTAGATATTTATAAGCAGTGATGAGATCCCCTCCCAGTCTTCTCTTCTCCAGGCTAACCCAGGTTTCTCAGCCTTTCTTCATAAGACAGGTGCTCCATTCCCTTGATCATATTTGTAGCCCTCTGCTGGACTCTCTCCAGTAGTTCCCTGTCTTTCTTGAACTGGGGAGCTCAGAATTGAACACAGTACTCCAAATGTGACCTCACCAGGGCAGGGTAGAGGGGAAGGATGACCTCCCATGACCTGCTGGCCATGGTCTTTTTAATGCACCCCAGGATAACATTGGCCCTCTTGGCCACAAAGGCACATTGCTGCCTTGTGGTCAACTTGTTGTCCACCAGGACTCCCATGTCCCTCTCTGCACAGCTGCTTTCCAGCAGGTCAACCCCTAATCTGTACCAGTTCGTGGGGTTATTCCTCCCCAGGTGCAGGACCCTCTCTGCCCAACTCTCCAGCCTGTCCAGGTCTGCCTGTATAGCAGCACAGCCTTCTGGTGTGTCAGCCACTCCTCCCAGTTTTGTATCATCAGCAAACTCACTGAGGGTATGCTCTGTCCCCGCATCCAGGTAGTCGATGAATATGTTAAACAAGACTGGACGCAGTACTCACCCCTGGGGAATGCTGCTAGTTACAGACCTCCAGATGGACTCTGTGTCAGTGATCACAACCCTCTGAGTTCTGCCATTCAGCCAGTTCTCAATCCACCTCACTGTCCACTCCTCTAACCCACACTTCCTAAGCTTACCTATGAGGATGTTATGGGAGACAGTGTCAAAAGCCTTGCTGAAGTTGAGGTAGACAACATCCACTTCTCTCCCCTCATCCACCCAGACAGTCATACCACCGTAGAAGGCTATCAGATTGGTCAAGCATGATTTCCCCTTGGAGAATCCATGTTGACCACTCCCAATAACCTTCTTAGGTTATCATTTCTAACATGAGTTTTATAGGGCAATGGAAACAATGAGCAACTTGATAGAAATGAGTGCGTTTGAATCTCCTATGCTACCCCTGTGCAAAGTAATAACAACCTGCCAAAATTCAGAAGGTTCCTACCTTATTCTCTTAAGCAGCCCTGCATACACCATATGAGTGCCCTGATCTCCCAGAGCGCTGCCTTCCAGCGCTAGCTAGGGAAGAGACAAAGCAAGAGCTCCTTTTTTTCATGCAGAATGCCCTCTCATTGAATTCCTCATCCTGTGAAGAACCCCGCATTCTGTTTGCCTGCTTTTTCATCAGTTATCACTCACCTGAAAATAGCATTTTATAGTCTTTAGGTGAAATACAGAGGTTAACAATAAGGGCAAGGTCCTTGAGTTGATTGCAAAGAATGGCTATCATGAAAGTAATAAAACAGTCTAACATATTCATAGGTAAATGCATAATTGGAATGGACGGTGGTTTTGCCTTGTTTTACAGAGAACTTTTATTCTCCTTAGTGGGACAAAATGCAGTAACCAAAACCTCTGGTTAAATCTCCCATTCCAAAAATATTCCAATCCAATATGAGTTCTTGTACTCAGACTTCCTCCAAAAAATCTACAGGACTTAAGGTATCACAGAATATTAGTAAGGGTCTAAAAAGCTGCGCGTGCAATTATGACTCTCTGGGAGCCTGAACTAATTAAATATGACATCATTCCAATGCCTAATTAAAATGAAATATTAAACTCATCTTTCACATAGGAGAATGAGAAAGTGAAATGAGTTTAATGAAGAGGAAAAATTCTAAGAAATGAAAACATCTACAGAATTGGTATATCCTCTGTAAAGAACATTTAGTGAAACAGCCCACTTCTACTGTATGTTCTCATTTTAATGTTTGATACCTAATACTGCACTGCTTGCTGGCCTTTGGGAAATCCAGGTTCTAATTTTCTGTACATCATATTCAGCATCAAGTAGGAAAACCCTGTAAAAGCAGAAAATGTTATATAACCCCATAAACACTAACCATGAGTCCTTCATAATCTCTTTCAGCTATCCAAATCACACCATGGCCCAGATCATGGGCTTCATTGGTTTTAAGAAATACTTTGTATCTGTTCTATTTGAAATTAATTCTTACATGACTGGCAAACTAAATGCCAGCTTTAACTTTCTTCTCAAGTTTTTCTCGTCTTTTCTCTATTATCACAGTATCTCCCTGTCTTTTTAATGACAGCAAAAAACCAAACCAAAACACTGATATAATCTCACTCCACTCCTTGCTTCATTCCTTTGCCTTCTCTCTCCCTCCTTTTTGTTCCTTATCCTTTGCCACCCATGAAGACCTGAACATCTCCTGTCTTTTAACTCTTCTCACCTGGCTGAATTTTCCCCTCATATTGTACCCCTCACATTCCCTTTTTTTTTCCATCTCCTGTTACCCTTTCTTTTACAGCATAAACATAAGCATACTCCATCCATCAATAAAAACTTGATTCCTGGACTAGACTCCAGTCATCATTGCAATGAATGTGCCCCCACCAGTAGATGCCTTTAGTTCCTCCATACTATTTCGCTGATTGCATGTGTTTCCCCTCTCTGTTAAAATTAGTCTCTCTTCAACAGTGCCACACAGGAAGAATGTGGCCTGCTAAAACAACATATTCAGCCCACAGTCTCATTCTTTGATATCCCACCCTGTGATCGATGTGTGCCTATCTGGTACTCCCTGGCTGGAGTACAGCTCGTTGTATCAGTCAGATGAGAGGACACACATAGTCAAGCCACTTCTTCCCAGCTGTATTCCAAGGATAAGCTTTTACTTGGGTCATATGGGAGGGGCATATCTAGACTGAATGCAGGACATAAATGTGCATATATATATATATATAAAATTTTTCATGAAGAGATCAGTAAAGTACATAGGGAATTAAAGCACTGGCACTAGAAGAAGTGGATGGAAACTAGAAGAAATGGCAAATTAAGTAAAAGAAGTGTGACAGATTGTACAATTCCCTTAACACTGGATGGAGACTTCATGTGAATATTTTGACAGCATAAAGCAAGGAAGATGCCAGAGATAGTCTTCTTTAAACTACTGAAGTTCCTTGATTGATTTTATAGATAGCAGTAGCTCTTTCTGCAGCTATTTAGCATTGCCACTTAAAAGGAAATGGAGGTGGCTAAAGAAGGTGAAAGAGGGCTGAGAGAGAGAAGACATGGAAACGAGGTAAAAAATAATTGACGTGGTGAAAAAGCAGCATGATAAGATGAGAACAAAATATAGCTTGATTTTAAAAAGATTAAAAGTTCTATTAAAAGTTCATTTAAAAATATTTTTTCATCTTGTTCCTCCTGTAATCATAAGCAGATGGTAATGGACAGTCATCACTGATTTCAACTCATTTGTCCATTCTTACCTTCCCCTAATGAAAAGATATTGTTGCCGTGAGAGGCAGAAGCTCAAGAGTAAAGCAACAAGCACAAAGACATCACTGCTTAAGACCATATCTTTTTAGTGCACTAATTCTTCATTTATTGACTTTCCTCAGTAAATCTTTGTCAATGTAAAGCAAAAACTGATTAGTCCATGCCATAAAAATGCTATCAAGCTGGAAGCAGAGGACAACCCTGAATTTTATTATTTTTCCTGAGAAAATATAGAAGCATTCCAGGAGTTAATAAAGGCAAGACTCAACCAGCATGCAAGACAGAGAGGGGCATCTGTGAGTGACCCAGATGTACATATCTTTTGAAGCAAAAAAGCAAGTATCCAGTATTTAGCTAGGAATTTGAGAGCGTGTAACTGGCCACACTGTAAAAAGTCCTGCTCTACCTTTCAAAAGTAGCATTGTCTGACTATTCCTCAACCAACAAATTTCACAAAATTTATGTTCCCTTTTTGGAAACAAGACTGGTAAATTTTGTTCCTGTATGCTTTTACAAACAATTTGGTTTTGTTCATCCAGATGTGCACAAATACTTTTATTTAAAGATGTGATAGATTTCCCCTTTCTCCAACATTCCAGTAAAAATTTAAGATATTTTTTAAAAATATGTTAAAAAATACGGTCTTCAAATGTCTTCAGTTTTCAACCGGAACCACCAAAATATTCAACTGGTAGGTTAAATCGTTGAAAATGCTTGGAGAGGCAGTTGATGAACAAAATGTTTGGTATTTAAAAGAATGTGTCAAATAACATTTTTTACCATCTCTCATTGAGAAATGATGGGCAATGTAACAGCTCAGCTGTGTGATTATGTGCCCAGGTGACTCCATCTCAATTTTTTCTTCTGTGCTGCCTAGCAGTTAATACATTTTACTTACTCTTATTAGAGTATTTCCATCAATTTTATAACAATATGGAGAGGTTTGTACTTCGTCTGTTAAGAAACAAGCAATTGCTAGCAGTTTCCCTTTGTGTGGGGTACTGTACTTGTTAATGTGGAAAATGATGTAGTGTTTAGGGTCAGCAATGAAGAGCAAGATGATTTCAATACTTGAGCCTCTTGAGTAAGTGGATACTAAAGACTGATAGCAGTGAAACAGGAATGAATTGTGGGACACAAAGGAATATAAAGTATCATGAAGGCCTTCCTTACTCACACCCAAGCCAGACTGGATACTGGAAACATTACATTAAATAAAAGCAGCAGCCCTGGAGGCAATTAAAAGTTGCTATTTTAACTAAGAAGCTAGGGCATACGTCCTGCTTTCTTTGTACGTGTTAGGCACAGGTTTATTCCAGTAGCTGCTGAACTTCAACAGGTCTGATGTACTTTCACGAGTTTCAAAACCTTTGGTCTGGGTAGCAAAACAAACATAATTCCTGCTTTGGTCACTAAAAACACATCAGTTCGCCACACAACAATCCTTCCATACTCATGGCAAAAAAGGCAGACTTTATACCCCCAAAATGGTTCAGTTTTGTACCAGATCATGAACTTTGCAATTGCCTTCCATGGATGCCATTTCCTTCACAAATGAAAATGATTACTGATTTGTTTTCTAGCAGGGATCTGTTTGCATTTACCCCCCTGAGGTATCAATTGCTGATGGGTTCCTTTTCCTACCATTTGCCACTTCAGTGGATCTGTGACTGCAGCAAAGTTTTCATAGGGCAGTGTGTTCACAGGCTACAGAAGAGTCCATAAGCTTTCCCATGAATTTCTTTTTATTTCTTTTCTGACATTTGAATATGAAAGTCACTATTTGTCAAATGTCAAAAGAAATCACACAGGTGTTCTAGGGCTGTGTTCAGATCACCACCAAAGCACTAATGACATTAGAAATGCATGGCAGCAAGTAGGAATAAGGTACAAGAAAACTGATCTGCCCTATGAGCTTGACCTTCTCTAGATATGATTTGCTTTGTGGCACATCAGATTGAGAATGTTTCATTCAACCAATGACCAAAATCATCTGGTTTGGTTACCAGTCAACTAAGCTTGTCCTTCAGTTCAAATAAAAGAAGTGTCTGCTGATACACATAAGAATTTACTTCTCACTGAACGTGGGTTATTTCATGAGTTAGTTGCACTACGTGAAAAGCATTTTGGAAATAGCATACAACAATTTTAAAATAATAGTATTTAAGATCAAATGTGAACTCAGCTCAGGAAATGTTATTGTGGTCCCTTGTGCATCTGCATTAAGCCATAGTCTTTGATTATGTAACTGTATCTTATTTTTCTTCATAGAGTCACTACCTAATTCTGTACACAGAATTAAATGCACAGGGAATAGCATTGAGGGCCGGATGGATAACTATCGAACAAGGTATTCTTGCAACTTTGGAATGTCTTAATTTGACACCTACACAAAATTCTTCTAAACCTTTTCAAAATTAGACAAACAACAATATTCTTTGTTTTGACTGAAAGACTTGCAGTGATGCTGCAGCTGTATGACAGAAGTCTGGCAACGAAGTGTGAGGGAGGGCTTTTGTTGTTCCACAGGTTTTGCACAGTGTTATGAACAGTCGCTGTTGAACTAATTAATGTGGGCACAAAGTTCTGCTAAAAATAAGGGGGAGAATCACAACCAGTGTAGAAAAGAACAGAATTCCCTTCCTCCTGATAATACAAGCATCACGTTACGATGAAACCAGTTGAAATAAAGGGAAGAGTTGCTTAACTCCACTCAAGCGTGTTGAAGAAGCTTTAATTATAATGGAATTTTTTTCAGGAGTCTTTCCTTTTATTGGTCTACAAACAGAGTGTTGCTTTTTCTCCATAATTTCTGATTTAAAAATGATGTTTAAAAAGTTCAGGGTTTCTTTTGAATGAGATTTCAATGTAAACAGATTGCCCCATTTTAAGACAGCATGCTAATATAATGTATATCATTATTAACACTGAGAGTCGTGGAAAGAGCAGTTCTTGTGAGAGGCATTCAGAACCACAGAAGCTCAGTACAGAAGCACAAATTTCTCAAATTCTGAGATCTGGAATGTAACATGATTATAATAGAAGGAAAAAACTTTTTTTTTTTTTTGGGGGGGGTGGTTTTTTGGTGTTAGGTTTGTTTTTTTTCCAGAAGAAGGGTTAATTTTTGCATGACCACTCCATTTCACATATTTCTTCTCACTGGAGATCCTACTTACCACCTTTTCAACTTCCATATGTGGGTTGACAAGAAACAAAAAATCCTCCTAACATGTTTGATCATATTTAGCTGACTCTGCTATAGACGCCCAACCAGTATCTATTCACAACATTTACTCTGAATGTCTGAAAAGTATTTCATACATTGCTCTCAAGTTATTCTAACACAGGTGAAAAATGTCACTCTGTCAAAACGGGGGCAATCCCAGAAGAGCCAGAGTTCGGGCAGTTACCTTGGACACTATGGTTTGCAGTAGAAAGGCTTTCTCCAGCACCTAATTCTCTGGGTTTTTTTGGCAGCTGGTCCGTCACATGTTTTCCACACTTCTTTACGCAGAAGACTTCCTTTCACAGAAGGTTTACTTTCATTTCCTTTCAAGGAAATTAGCTAACCTCCATCCTAGATTCTAAGTGAGCTGACGCATAAAATCACAGACCTGAACTTGTGCTGTATGATTGGAAAATACCAAACCTACTAATACAAGAAGGGAAGGACATGGGAAGTGCTCGTCAATGTAACCTCATTAAGGGCATAACTGATTTAGAAATTAAAAAGTAAACACAAAGAACAAGTACGAAGTAAGATATAATGTAATATATGTTCACGTAAGTTAGAGCATGCCAGGTCAGCCTGATATCTTTAATAACAATCTTTTTTTTTTTTTTTTTAAGTAAATGAAGTTCAGTAAGCATGCATAAACTGGATTTTATTAAGCTATTTAGCTATGGGCTTATTTGAGAAATTATTTAATTGAAGAGCAGTGGAATCTACACAAGGGTTGTAAAGTAAGTAATAAACTGATGGATGGGAAGATAGCTCTTCTTAGAAGTTAAGGCTTTAGAAGTGAAGGAGAAAGTTAACTCATGGAATTCCTCAGGTGTCACTGATGAAACAAATTTGATTTTCTGTTTTCATGGGTTGGGACAAAAAGTAGGAAGGCACTACTGGTGGTGGAAAGGTAACAGATCAAATCAATGGAAAGGATTGGCTTGTTGGAAAGGAAGAAGTGAGTTACATTTGGGTCCAGGCTGAAGCATTGCAAATACCAAAATACAATAACACAAAATGCAAGTCATATACTTCAGGAACTTTTGCTAGAAAAAACTGCATATACTGGTTTGATACATCACATTATGACAAGGTTTCAGTGTGATCTTTGATATGATTTGGGTTTTTTCACTTTTGCAAAGCTTCCTGACTTACAATTTCACAGTCAGGCAATCATTGCAGCAGAAGAAACCACGAGGTGCAAGACAACTCCAAAAAACATCTCTAGGGCTAGATGCAAAGTCCTCTGAAGTAAATGAAAAGACTCACATTAAATTCAGTGTGCTTTAGTTACAAAATATAAAATGCAAAGGTCATTTTAATACATATTTCCTGCCTATGATTAGGTGATTTTGACAGAAATTTAAGAGAGAAAAAGCAGGGAGGGATAAAGATAGTATTTAGGTAGCTGTAATGTAGGCATCCTGATAATCCAACCATGCAGCAAGTTACTGAGCCAGATACACCATTCAGTCCTAGTCCAAAAGATTACTCAGTCTCTGAGTAAAATTCATTAACCTTTAAGTCCACTTAACTAAATCCTTCTTTACAAGTGTCTGCCTCGCTGTGACAGCTTTAAGCTGTTTACAGGCCTAAGAGGTAGAGAGACAAAGAGCTGAAAACCTAGTATGCCTCTCTCTGCTGACAAAATGTATGTTATATGTTTATTGACTTGCAAATTTTGACAATAAAATAAAGATGAAAGTGGAGGTCATTACAAGGTTTTGTTGCATTTTTGTTATAATTTACTACTCTGCTACAGTGTTTTTGCAAGCAAAACACTGGTTGCCATAGCTATCAATTAATATATCTCTATTTTATAGAGAAAATGCTAGTTTATTTTTTACAGTTAATTTTTTATAAAAATATAGATAACCCAAGAAATCCAGTTTGGAAAAAATATATTTGAGAATTCTGAAAGTCCTGCTTAGAAAAAAAAAAGATTATGTTGGAGGTAGGAAGTGTGATTCGGCTTTCAGAGAGGAAAACCTGGCTTAGAGCAAATGTTCCTTTGACTCTGAATGGAAGAAATAATGAAGATTCAGAAAAAATAATAGAATGGCTAAAGCTGAAAAGCTGAAGACAAAAGGAGGTCAGTCAAAACAAACTGCAAAACAGAGCAGACACAAAGATTAAGGCAACACCCACCATATTTCTAGGATCTCCTTCCAGAGAGGACTGCCGTAGCCCCGGCCTAGAACGGCAAAATATACTGAAAAATTACAGCCCTAAATCATTTCCAGAAGATTTCCCAAGAAACAAGGGAGTTCAGGAAAGTCGTGTTTGCTTGTAATTTGATAAAGGATAGCTACAGTATTGGAACACTGTGCGAGAAGGACACTTTTGTGTCATTGAGACAACCTGAGGAAAGTATGGTATTATTTTAGGAAGCAGAGACAAGCAACATGCAAATTGTTTGCAGGAGATTACCTGTACCTTTGTAATTTTCCAAGTAAATCTCAAACAGATTAAAATAAATAAGGATTTTATTAAAAAGATTAATATATACACAAATTAACATAAGCCAAGCTGCTACGTAAGTTCTGGTAGCTAATTAAAGAAAGGATTTTTTTTTTTTTCCCATAGCAGAAAACAAGGTCATAAGTAGAGATGTGATGAATATGTCCAAATCATCAAAGCACTGGATATTCAAAGCAGGGAATCAAACTAGTCAAATTGAACTATGGATAAGAAAATTATTTTGTCAACTTAAATCATGAAAATTTACAGAGGAGTCAGATTTTCCCTGTTTGAGATATTTAGCCAATGTTTCCAAAAATACAGTGTTTTTTCTTGCTACTGAAGGACAAAAAGATCTGTAGTATGTGAGTGTCTGTGGGGCAGTCTACTTTGACCTCAGATTCTTGCAAGAATAAATTGACCAAACATACAGTCATTGTATCTTGGCTCTCCTTCAGAAAGTCTAGTAATACTTACAAAAAATCTGATTTCTCATGTTCTCCTCCAGTTTCCTATTACTACAATTTATTTTGTTTCATCTCCTCTGATAATAACACATAATCTTTCCTAAGACTTTGTGCAAAGATGGAACAGTTAATATTTACACACCGGCAGCTTCGGAACATCACCACTTTTAACTCCAAAGAATCTACAGACTAATAAAAGGGTAACTGGGACTTACTTTTACAAAACTAATAAGCAGTTCCCACACCAACAGCCACAGCTTATGCACATAAGCAAAATCAGAATTGAAGAAGACCTTCATTAAAACAAATATTGCTTCACCTTTGTGGGAAAGGCTGACAGTTCAGATATTTTGAGAACAAGTAGTGTGGAAAAAACATTATCTATCAATCAAAGATCTTATTGGTCTGGTGTAAGACCAAATTCTTGCTTATTTATTGCATGTCAGGTGGCAATTGACACAGTAAAAACAAGGAAATTGTATGTGGCCACTTGTTCCCCTGGTCTCCAGGGTAAACACATTTCAGCTGGAAAACGTGACAGAAGATCTTGGTAACACTGGGACAGAGAAAATAGGGGAGGAAGCACGGGTGAGTTCCACAGTCTCTACTGATCTCCTCCCACATGCTATGGCAATTTAAAGAACAGGGGTAAACAGACCTGCCTCAGAGATTTTTCTAATAGCTATGAGGAATTGGTCTCCTCATCCCACAGAGATACAGGTCTGTTTGGGAACAGCAGACCCAGTGAGCAGACATCTTTATGCTTTACTAGTGAGAAAAGGAGCAGTATTGAGCAGTCATGTCAGGGAAGCACAATTAATTGTTCAACCAGTTCTTGGACCTTGCCCCTGATTCTGGTAGGAAAAACTTTAAAAAGCCATTTGTTAGCAGTGCTGCATTTTGTGTGGATCACAGAAAATGAATGCTCACTTTGAAGGATTTTTACACATTACTTAAATAGATTATACCTTGGGTGCTGTGGCAGTTGCCATGTTGGATCTTAAACTGTGTTTTGGCAGGACGTACCAAGACAAAATCTGTGACAATTTAATGAGATGGCTTTTGGCTTCTGCACAAAGGCAGAAAAGAAATAAAGGCACGTCAGTTCCAAGTTGTGAGCTCTTACCTAAGCTTGTCTCAAGGACATTAAGTACACAAAGTATGCATACGGTTTCAGGATGTCCAATTTTAAAGAAACCCATCCTCACAAAACAAGAATCCCAACCCCTACCCAGTGTTCTCCATGCTGTCATCACTGGGAGTTCAAGAAAATCTGCAAGGCTGTGCAACACCAGGTTCCCAGCTTTGTATACAGTCCAGCCTTGCATTAGAGACCACTTACTGGCACCTATCTATGCCTAGATTTTCCACAGACCCTAAAAACTCTGAGATTTAAGAAGCAAAATATCAGCTTTTCAACAGACTACCTTGCATATAAACCATTTGCCATGCAACAGAGCAGTTACTCACGCACATGCAGAGCACACACCTGCCCTATGTCCAGACAGATCTGAATTCTCCAGGAGTAAATCCCCCATGCACAAATGCCCCCTGAGCTGCGCCCTTGCACGTGTGCCAGATTACCTCAGGCCATCACTAGCAGCAGTTCTGCCTGGAAAGAGAGAAGAAACAATAAATATTTGGGCACATTCCCTTCTGCCAATGGGTCCTGATGGCAGGTGGAATGTCAATGAAACCCAAGCTCGTTGTTAACAGAAAGGAGGAAAGGAATAAGAAAGGAATAAGTTAGCCTATTTACAGAAACTCTACGATTACCTCATCTATAGAGGAGATGGTCATCACTTGGTAAAGTTGGAAAAAAAAGATGCCAGGGGAACAGAGTCAGGGAAGGAAAAATCACCCACAAAGTAGATTTTTCATTATAGCACAGCAATAGAGTGGAAAATGTTGACAGATTGCAGTCACCTATGCCTGATCGACAAAAAAAAAAAAAAAAAAAAAANAAAAAAAAAAAAAAGGTGAGTTTTGATGCAATCCCCTTACAGTACAAAGGGTTTGTAAAGGTAGGTCTCAGAGTCCTGCTTTTCAGTGACTAGGGACAGCATGTCACCCAGGACCGTGATCCACAGTAGGAAGTACACTGTAAAGTGGTACTCCCTTTTTGTATAAGTCAGAATTTGCTTTACCTAAATTACTGTGGCTCTTACTGAGCCAAAGCTTAGCCAGGTGAAAGGAACTGATAGACGCATATGCTTTACCTAAATAACTATAGCTCTCAGCAAGCAAAAACTCTGCCAGGTGAAAGGAACAGATAGAGGCAATACCAATAAAACTTTCCTAAAAGTCTTTTATTTTTACTCTATAAAATACCTTTTCTAAAATGTGCAAGATAAACAGAAATCCTGGGTTGTTTGCTGTAGTAGATGGGTTTATTTCATATGTTTAGGGCAAGCAGAATAATACATTCATGGCTTTACTTCTTGTGGACCAGCCAGCTGTTCTGTGCTTGAACCAATAAAAATATTGCTCACATGTCGAGAAAAACAGCAAATGCAATATGAAGAACCATCTAAAACAAGTACCTACTAAAAGTAGGTTGCTTAGTCTCTTGGAATTTTTATTCAACAGTGATTTGAATGTCAGGTTAATAAAGATATACAAATTCATATCTGCATTTTAACTGACAACCTCAGCATTTTTCCACATTTAAACCACAATGGATTATGCTTGTATGTTTTCTGGTAGATGTAGATGTAGCCCTGAGGAAAATTTCTGGGACAGAGACTACAAAAAAGTCCTTAATGATGAGTTTATGAATCAAAGATACATATTTCACATTTTATAACCACAAAGTATACCACAGAATTTGGAAATCATCTGTCAACACAAAACTTAATGACAAAATAAACTGAATTCCTTTTAGAGTTAATTTTTTTTCCAGCTGCACTGACTCCAAATAGCCATCAAGGAAAAATCTGCATTAGCTGCTAAGTCAGTGTGGCTTTAGAAAGCAATTCCCTAAACCTTCTGTGCTTGCTTTCCAGACACCTCACTTTACAAGATGTTGGTGAAAGATGTATTACACTAGCTCATCACTAGTCCTGGTTCCAACTCTTGCAGTTACAGAATTAGCACATGGAAAAGCTTCAGGAGGGGAGATCAGCATCCTGAGAGACCCTAGTATAATTACCTGTCAAAGGAACATACTGGCGCATTAAGGGTATATTCAAGGTCTTCCCCTCCTTTTTAACGATATTAATGGCAATCTAGGTTTTCCCACTGACATCTCCTATTGTTTCTTTAAGATATTGCGTATGACTGCTTCAGCTACCATTTTGAAGTTCACCTCTTTCCCCTCTGCCAATTGTTTGTACTTGGCTATCTGCGTTTCTAGTCCCAGGGGAGCACCTCAATGATCTCCTCCAATTTCCTGTCTGTATTTTCTGTTGTTTATTTATCCCCTTCCCTTCATCAAAGACGGTTACAGATAGAAAAACGCTAGACTGTTGGGACCTAGCCTTGGATCTTGCTGCTTCTCTCAGGATCTCTCAGTGAAAATCATCTTCTTTGTTTCACATGCTCACCATGAACTGCATGGACACTCATCATTTACAGTCCATTCAGAAGTTCACCTGCACCTCCAGGTCCCCTTTGCAATTCTCCAGACCATGAGGCATGTAGTTACTACCTCCATTTCTTACAGTGAAAGAGACTGGGCTCATCTTGGAATTAACCTGTAGATTTTCGTGGGTGGAAATTGTGAGCTATGTACCTCTTCAAAACATTAACATATAAATCCACTCTCAAACTAACAGTTTAACACTTGTAAATTGTATCAGTGGAGTGAGAGGTGTCAGCAACCAAGAGAAAATCCAAAGTATATCCAAAAGTTGTTAGAAACAGATACAATTAGATCCTAACATCAAAAATTCCTTTGGGACCTTCCAAAGCCCCTTAAAATACAAAATACCCTTCATCCTCTTTTAAAAGGCTATATTTTTGCAACTAATGGTTTCAGAAGTTTTGAAATATAGCTTCAGCTGTTGGCTAGAGCATCATCTCACTCCCTGTTTCCTGGATTAAAATATCTGAAATACATGAACCAGTGTGACAGGAACACTGAGCATCTTAGCTTTCTGCTGTGAGAAACTGTGTTCTTCTGCTGAGTAAGCATGCACCCTAGATTATATCTCTATTGTACAACTGTTTGAAAAATTGCATTTTTTTCTTGCCAGTTTGAACCATGTGTTTTGTTCCATCAGAATGGGAAGTCAAGTTCTTTCCCTCACCTGTTTTCAAAACGTATCTTATATAATATATCAAAGCTGAAAAAAAATATTTCAGTGAGTTGAAAATGAAATGTCTCAGTGATAACTTGTAGAAAATGTTGACAAAACTGGTATTTTCCTGAGAAATGTTTTTATGATATCGTATCAGTATTTTGTATGGAAAAATTGTTCACTTGGACCATGTCAGTCTGCTCATCAAAATTATTTTGATAACTACTTTAGTTTATTGAAACATCCCATAAAGAAAGTCTGTGCTATAAAGTGTATTATATTATGATTCAGGGTACCTGATTTTATCTCCTGCCAGCAGTGTATGTCATTGAAGTTTCTACATGGGTGTGCTCTTTATCAGCACATCTTTCATTTCTGCCTTTGTATCCGTAAGTAAAAAATGAGTAAAGAGATACCATGAACATTGTCCTACTCGTAATTATCCACATCTAATTACTGAAAAACCTTTCCAGAAACATAAAGCAGGTAAAGTATGCATGCTTGTGAATCCTACAAGAAAATTTGAAGTTTTCTGTCATGTCTATATTGTTCTTATCCTGAATTTTCAGAGTGAACTCCCCCAGTTTAAAGTAGTGACAAGGAGTAAATGAATTCATTGCGCTTTGTAATTGGAGACAGCTTTTTACTGCCTATAACTTCACATCAGGGTAACTCAGTGAATTGCCTTGGAGTTACTCCTGACACACACTTCTGCAAGCAAGAAAAGAATCAAGTTGAATATGGAGTGACTGCATCAGCGGGCAAGGGAAGAGCTATGGATGTCATCTACCTGGACTCCTGTAAGGCATTTGACATGGTCCCCCACAACATTCTTGCAGCTAAATTGGAGGCATGTGAAGGATAGACTGTAGATGGATAAAGAATTAGCTGGATGACCACAACCAAAGAGTTATAGTGAATGGCTCAATGTTCAAGTGAAAACCAGTAACGAGTGGTGTCCCTACTGGGACCAGTACTACTTAATATCTTCATTAATTACACAGACAGTGGGATGGAGTACACCCTCAATAAGTTTGCAGATGATACCAAGCTGACTGATGCAGTTGATTTGCTTGAGAGAAGGGACATGGACAGGCTTGAGGATTGAGGCTTGAGCCCATGTGAACCTCATGAAGTTCAACAAGGTCAAGTGGAAGGTCCTGCATCTGAGTCAGGGCAATCCTCAATATCAATAGAGACTGGGGAATGAATGGTTTGAGAATAGTCCTGCAGAGAAGGACTTGGGGATACTGGTGGATGAAAAATCAGATATGAGCTGGCCATGGGTGCTTGCATCCCAGAAAGCCAATCATATCCTGGGCTGCATAGAAAGAAGCATAGCCAGCACATCGAGAGAAGTTATCCTCTCCCTCTACTCCTCTCTGGTAAGGCCCCACCTGGAGTACTGCATCCAGCTCTGGGGTCTACAGTACAAGAAAGACATAGACCTGTTAGAATGAGTCCACAGGACGGTCACAAAAATGGTCAAATAACTGGAACACCCCACCTATGAAGAAAGACTCAGAGAGTTGGGGTTGTTCAGCCCGAAGAAGAGGAGGCTCTGGGGAGATCTTATTGTGGCCTTTCAATATATAAAAGGGGCTTATAAGAAAGACAGATAGAGACTTTTTAGCAAGGCCTGTAGTGACAGGAAAAAAGGCAGTGGTTTTGAACTGAAAGAGGGTAGGTTTAGATTGGACATAAAAAGATTAAAAACTGGCTGGATGGCCAAGCCCAGAGAGTTATAGTGAATGGTGTTAAATCCAGCTGGCGGCAGGTCTCAGGCAGTGTTCCTCAGGGCTCAGTTTTGGGTCCAGCCTTGTTTAAGATCTTTATTGATGATCTGGACAAGGGGAATGAGTACATCCTCAGTAAGTTTGCAGATGACACCAAATTAAGCGGGAGTGTTGATCTGCTTGAGGGTGGGAAGGCTCTGCAGAGAGATCTGGACAGACTGGATCAATGGGCTGAAGCCAACTGCATGAGGTTTAACAAGGCCAAGTGCCGGGTCCTGCACTTGGGTCACAACAACCCCAGNGTCACCATCCCTAGATGTGTTTAAAAGTCGTGTGGATGTGGTGCTTAGAGACATGGTTTAGTGGCAGACCTGGTAGAGTAGGGTCAACGGTTGGACTAGATGATCTTAAAGGTCTTTTCCAACCTAAACGATTCTATGATTTTTACTGTGTGGGTGGTGAGACATTGGAACAGGTTGCTCAGAGAAGCTGTGGATTCCCCATCATTAAAAATGTTAAAGGTCAGGTTGGATGGTGTTTTGAGCAACCTGATCTGGTGAAAGGTATCCTTGCCCATGGACTGTATGATCTTTAAAGATCCCTTTCAACCCAAACCATTCTATTATATGATTTTATGAATATATTCATTGATAATTATTCTTTAGCATTAAAAATTAAGTAGCACTTAAATGTCTCCAATGGAGGTTCAGTTCAGGAAGGATATCCTATGCAAAGTGTTCACTTGAGCTTTCCTGGTTTTATCTGTGTTACCCCAACCTGCTTCTTGCCATCTTCTAGTGACGATGGATCATGAAGCCTCATGCATTCACTTGCCGCTATTTCAGAACACAAACAAACATAGAGTTAGTCTGGTTTTACTACTCCATTTTACCATATTCTGTCTTCAATCCCACACAAAGACTATTATGCATGTTTCTTGTTAAAAATAATAATAATTAGGAATAAATTCTGAACAGACTAGAGATGTTTGGAAAGAAATATTTATATCTAAAGACATAAAGACTGTAATAAAGAGTGGTAGAGGTGAAAATCTGGGTGCAGCTGGAAGTAAGTATACCAAACTAATCGGATTTTAATGCAGCTATGTATATGTGGCAACAAAGAGAAAGAAATTAAAGATGACAAGCATATATGTTTTGATGGCACTCTGAAAAAAGGGATGTTTATTCTGTCTACAATAAACATGGATACAGCATACAGCTGCTTTAACCAGAAACAGAGAAGAGTTGGAGGGAAATAATTCATCTGAAGTAAAAGAGGCAAAAACTATAACCAGATGTTGTAGATACAAAGATCCTTCAGCACCTTTACAAAAAAAACCCCAATTTTAATGACTTCCCTTGGCAATTCTTTTAATTGTTTCGTTTATGCTTACACAAGAACACAACATATATCTAATATTCAGTTTTAGCTAACCATACTACTTCTGAAAGTCACTGGACTCTTCTAAGATATTTCTACTGTTAATTTTTCCACTCTTTATTTCCCTTTCTATCTCTACTTTTTCTATTTCATTTTAATCTGCTGGAAAAAATCCTGATGCAATGTTGACTTGGCTTCTGAAAAAGGAGATCCCATACATTTTTTGTCTAGATGACTCTTACTGAAGAATATTAGGCAAAAAAGCTGTTGGAGAAAATGAAATACTGGATATTGATTATGACATTGATGAAAAATGTTGATATATCACATACAAAAAAAGGAGTATAAATTAACATCTGCCTGTCAAGAAGATGACAGATATCTGTCATAAAATACCTGCATGGTCTTTTTGTTCAGGCTCAGCAACCTGCTCAAATGTCATTCAATTAAAAAGAAAAAAAAAGAACAGACAAATGACAGGCTTTTTCACATACCAAATCATGCACTATAAAATTTGTCAGCAAGGAGTGTTCAGCCACAAAGATAAAGGGAGACAGATGATTAAAGAAGTCATTTGGTTTGCCTGCATGAAGTGTTACACTACATATCAGATTTGGGGTCAGGAAGAAATTTTCTCCCAAAGACTGGTGGAGACAATAAAAATCTTTGCTTTCTTCTGGAGAAAAGAGTTGGGCATGGTCAGTCTGAAGACCCCAGCCCAGCCCCAACATCATGTAATTTCAGATGGCAGAGTGGTCATGGGTGGTGACAACTGCTGGCTAAGTGTTATTGTTGTGACTATTTACTAAGTCTTCATCACTAAACTACGCATAATTCCTCAATTCAGGTAAAGTAGGTACAGGTAAAGAAGCGTAGAGGGACAGACAAAGGTAGCATTTGGTCAAACTTAGGAAAACCAGATCAGCTGTTTCTGCTGTTACCAAGGAAGGGAGGTAGAAAAAAATATCATTAATCTCCTCATGCCCTAGCAGTGCCTGACGGAACAAGCTCACCTCCCTTCCAGCTCTCAACAACTGGACACATTAATAGTGCAAGCTGTGGAGAAACCAACAGGACTGCCAAATTGCATCTCCAGCAACCACAGGGAAACAGAAAGGTCTGCAGAATATTTTCATCTCACAGCCCAAGTTCGCTGAGGGCCACAAATGGTCGCCACCAGCCTGGGAGAAATTCACAAGCAGAATCCTCAATTCTAACATGCTGCAAGAGGTGAGTAGAAGATATTAAGACCGGTGCCACTCTCTGAGTCCTAATAATAGGGATGTGTTGAGTGAAAGTTGTAGGAAGTGGTTCACACCCTGTGAGCCAGAGGAAATCACGCCCAATGCTTTTTAGTTAAAATTAAGGGTTTAATATCATTCTTTCAGTTTTCCCTTGACTGAAGTACACTCACAGCTAAATTAGGAACACATGGATTATTTTCTCTGATAAGTATTGAATGGATAATGCCTAGCATAGTTTTCCATTTTAATTCTTGTCAGATGTGTAAAGGGATGCTCAGATTCCCAGGCTGTGTGGGCTCATGAGAATCCACTGAAAGCTAGAGTCAGTCAAACTTGGTACTTTGAGCATCTCCAAGCTTCATCTTCTGACACTGCAATTCACAAAGTTCCCTCTAGAATACATCTAAGGAAAAAAAAAAAAACCCTGTACAGAGCTGACACTGACAGACGCAGAGGGGAGAATTGTTGTTTCTGGACATATGTTTGATTATTGCTTTGGCCCTGAAACTTATAAACCTCAATTACCACTCAAGAGAGACGTCACTTCTAATCAAATCATCTCTTAAACAGCCTGGACCTTCTCCAGTCACAACCACATTTTTTTCTTTTGTGGGATGCCTAAGCTGTTCTTCCAAGTTTTCCAGCTTACCTTAAAATTGAAAACAGGTACTTACACAGAACAAGCAGATCTAGCTGAAAGAAAGCTTTCACACTTCACAAGGTCCTAAAATATATTCTCAGAGTTCGTCAGAATACAAATGTTAAACAAGAAGAGTTTGGGGACAACTTTGAATTCTGATTCAATCACTGTGTTTAAACTCTCCCTTAATGAAGAAAAGAAGATGAGAATGCCCACTTTAGGGCTTCTCTTGAAAAAGCTTCTCCGTTTACACACACAACCACATCCTTTAGGCTGCAAACAAGTGTATAGAAATACCTCAGGAAGCTTACTTTCCATCTCAATAAATATTACTTTCTTTAACAGAAACTAGTTCTTGAAATTAGATGAGCACCGTTGTCACAAAAAGTTTTAACCAGTTTTCTTTGCAGTAAAAGGTCTTAGGGAGCTTGATTAGGACACTGTAGAGTGGGATACATGCATAGGTATCTACATCTGAGCTAACCACTTTAGGGTCCCTTTACTGCCAGTTGAGAAAAACAGCTACTTCTGGGATGTAATTCATCTGTCACTGAAGTTGGTGGCTAACATAGACTGGATGAATGATTCCCTAAAAGTGTCTATAGTTCTTCATGACTCTAAAGGGAGCCTGAGGTAAATTTCTACACTGTAGATAACAAAGTCAGATGAGCTGGAGTGCACACTACACATAGAAGGCAAGTTAAACCAAAAACTAATCTTCTGTTCCTTTCTCTTCAAAGCCGAGCTCTGCAGCCGGACGTCATTCTTGCAATGAAATAAAGATGAAATAAAGAAGTCATAGCTGGGGCATGCGTGTGGCTGTATTGTTTGTAAAGGAAGGTGGAGTTTCATGGCTGTTACATTCCCTTGATTATTTGACCATGTGCTGTGCTTCCTGTTGCTCAGTCCAGCTGCTGCGGCACTCATGAATCAGGTCCCCAGGTAGGAGCCAGCACAGCTGTGTCCCTCTGCTGTGCACGTCCTGCTCATCGCTGCTCTGTTGCCCCTGGTAGCAAAAGATGTTTGTCCGCTTGGGACACCATTGCCTTTTTTCTTATGAGACCAGTATCTGGCATTAGATATTTAGAATCAAATGTTTACTAAGAACTTCCGGGTGTTTTTCATCTAAGATGAGTCATTTCAGTGGGCTGCAAGAAGGTTTGAAGCTTAATCCTTACTTACTGTCACGCTTGTAAATGGAAGACACGCACATAGCCTTGTTTCCTCTGAAAATCTCAGATTAAGCAGAGGAATGAAGAAAGATAGATGGTGTACAGTAAAAATATCAGGAAATTATGAAGATTCCCTGTAAATTTGCTTTTCTTTCCCTTTAATTAATGTTCCCTTGCAGAGAAAACTTAAGGTTTAAAATACTTGTTAATAGGATGTTTACAGGTCTAACACTTCCCGTTAGTTTTTTATTCTAAATCAATTAGTAAGAGAAAGGAGTATTTTTGCAAGTACTGGTCTTAAAAAGTTTTTCTTTGAAATGGTATTACACTCAGCATGATGTTTTTCTGCAGCTGAGTCAATAGTCTATTTTCAAAGTTTAGTGAGATGTCATGGAACACCTTGACTAGATTTTGAATAAGACCTTCAGTATAGAGTGTGGCAGCAATAATTAGGGCTGATTCACAACAACAAAGTAGGATATTATTTTCATCATACTTAAGAAAATCTCTTCAGCTTTACATGGAAAGGAGATTTTCCTGAAGCAAAGTGTCCCAAAGTCATTTCTCGCTACATTTTTCCTGTATTTCAAAGCAGAAAAGACATTCCAGTCTTCAAACTGTTCTGCTTACAATTAGGCTGATTCTGCTTTATGTTAAAACCATGTTAAATTTCTAGGATCCTCTTTTCAGGCCCATTTACACTATGAGGAAAGTAAGGCCCTGGAGTAAACAGCTAGGGACAGTTTTTATTAACATATTGATCCACAGATCTTTTTTTAACATTAATGCTCTCTAGATTGTAATTAAATTCTTTTGTTAGCAACTGATACATGATATTTGCAATTCCATGTTGTGTTTGTGAAATGTGGCTGATCACCTGCTTCCTGTCTCCCTCCTGTTAAACACAAAGCAGTGAGGAAAAGGATAGGAAGAAGCGTTTGAACTTTTAATTTTTGGAGTATAGGTAAAGGAGTAAAAGTAAATCATATAAGAAAATGATAATTCTTTCCCCATCTGAACTCCATAGGGTAATATTGCTTTAGATATTTATTAAAACTTCTTGACTGGGTGTGGTACCTAAATTTAGTCTTCTTTTGTCATAGTCAGGCAAATTGCATACATACTGTAACACCCCCTCTAAGGAACACAGGCAGTTATTTGTCTTGGGCTTTCTGTGTGTGGATACGTTCAGAACTTCAAGGAGCATTAACCTCCTGTGGTGTGATTTTTTTCCCTCTCATTGAAAATACAGAGTGGACAAAGCAATCTTCCTTCATTCATATGAACATTTCTTCAACCTCAATTATTTGGTGACTAAATCTGAATTACACAAATGTTCTAAAAAAAAAAAAAAAATAAAAAGGAAGCACAGGGAAAAGTCAAATCCATTTCTTTATTTATTTGTGTTAAAGTAAATACTTTTAGAATTAGTCTTTGGATGTGGTATGTGTCTGGTTTTAGAGTTTAAAAAAAAAAAAAGAAGAGCTAAACTTAAAAATAGAGTTAAATCAAGAAATGTATCTCGTAGGAAAAGCAAAACTAGATGTAATGAGAGCAGATGTAGCTCACTGGCCACATAAACCCTTCTCCACTGTCACTCCCAAAATAAAAATTTCTGCACTGAAAAAATAAATCCAGTAGTTTCACTGATAGAGGAAAAAAAGAAGTGCTGTGGTGTCTAGGAAAATCCCAGTGCCAACCAGCAGTGCCTTCCTAGAGTTTTAAGGATCCTGAGCTGAGCCTAATGGAGGAAGAGAATGGCACCACCACTATGGAGGGAAAGGGGGGAATCAATTAATTGTCCCCTATGTGGGAGCTGGGCAGCCACGAGGTTGAGCTCATTTCAGAGTCTTAGAGTTGGTGCCACCGCAGAAAAATGTAATGGGAGGGAATCCATCATCTATCTCTTGCTTCTGTTATTAGTAAATTTAGCAATCCTTTTTAGAAGTTCTGACTTCCTTATAATGTTGTTCCTTGGCGGTTCCATAATGATTGCATGACAGAATTGCAAGACCATTGAAGTGTTATCATTTCAGTGGGAGTTAATTACCTCAGGGTAAAAATCTTTTATATGTCTATCCCCACGCTTTGTTGCCTAAATACCCTCAGAAACTGGATCTTTCATAGCTACTCAGAAAAAAAGAAAAAGAATTCAAATGGCATACTATTCTGCTATTTATGCTGTATAGCAAAGCCAGAGTGAAAGCAGCAGCAGTAGTCAAACCTGCAGTCTTTCATGTAATGATGTGTCCATAACATGGGTTATTCGCAGTAAGTATTGAAAAGGATTGTGTTCAAAAGCTTTCTTTTTTCTTCATTTTTTCCTCCTGGTCAAGATCTAATGCATTTCAACAACAACTGGCAAACATTTTTGAACTTAAAAGATGAAAATAACTATAGAAATGTTTTATTTTTGTAATGTTATAATAAATAATAAATATATTTCCCAATTCAACCTAAACAATACGAAATAATTATTGTTTAATTTTAAAACTCTGCATAGTGGTAGTAATTTTGAAAGGGTCATAGTTTATAATTTATTCATTTAAATTTGCTTCTTGTTTGTGGTTTGGGTTGATTGTTGGTTTGGGTTTGTTTTTTCTTTTTTTAATATTTTTTCAGTCAGGTTCACTTGATTCCCTAGGTAAGTAACAATGCAACCAGTAGAGCCTGTTCTGCTGTTTATTTTTCTGTCATTTGGCATCTGGGTTGGCATTCTTCTTTTTCAAGTCATTTAGATTGATCTTCTGCAGTAAGCCATGATATCAGGAATTAAGGTGGTAAGAGCTGGAATTCATATTGAGGTATCTCTGTATTTCTCTGAAATTTGACATATCTAGGCATATTCCAGCAAGACCAGCTCAGTCACATAGTGAAGAACTCTTCACAGTGAAGATGTTCCTTCTGCATCTAAGGTCTTTGGCTTGATTTCACACTGTCCCCTACCCTTGTGGTTTGTGGGTTTGAGTTTCTGGAAGGAAAAATGAAAAAAAAAACCAATCCAACAACAATAAAAAGAAACAAAACAACAACAAAAAGATACACTTGAAGTGAAAGTTGGGATTGGACATAGCCAATATTTCCCTTTCTAAATGGACAGCTCCAGCACACTCACAAATGGTGAAGCTATGCAAATTGGCTTATTAGAGGTGAAACAGGCTGACCAAAGGGTGCAGGGAACAAAAGGGCAGTTGGACAGACAGATTACATCAGGAATTCAACAACCGCTTATGACCAGAAGGACTGTTCAGGCAAAGCTGCTCACACTCCCGATGAAGACCCAAGTGCCTCAGGTTTCAGGACAAAACTTTACTGGATATCCAAGGTTGCACCATTACACACATACCGTTAGTCAAAGTGGGCACCAGTTTCCTTCCCAATGGTATTCAGAATGAAGATAACAGCATCACAATTGAATTTATCCAGTAGCAAACAGACTTGCTCCTTACATGTGCTCAGAAAATACATAATTTAAAAAAAAAAAAAAAGAATTTGAAAAGAATGGATTTGAAAGAATGGTGGCACTCTGCCTGCTTTTGAGTAACTACTTGTTTACAAAACCAGTTTTCTCACCAACCCTCAGTTGCCTACTAAACAGCAAGTAAGCTCTACAAGGGTATGGAGCCTGGGCAATTCAGTAAGCTAGAAAAGATATGGTTATAATTCAAGGGAGTAAAGCAGACACACTGAAAAGGCAGATTTCAGAGGATCTCATGGTATTAAGCAACACTGATGAAATTCTGTTCAAATCAGTATAGGTAAAATTGCATTCAGTGTTGATAAACCCAAAGGAACCTGAATAGAGGAATAAACAGACCTAACTATCTGAACACAATGGTAGGCTTGACATTACCTGTCATCACTAAAGAAGAGATTTTGGACCCACTGAATATAGTTCTCTGAAAATATCATTTTCATACCTGTAGTATCAAAGAATAAATGGAACCGTAGAAATTACTAAGACAGAAAGACAAGGCAAAGAAAATATTAAATGCCACTGTATATATTCATGACATATCTGCATCTTGATTCCTATATGGAGTTCTGGTCACCTGTTTCAAAAGGGATGCAATACATCCCTGAAAAGTACAGAGAAAAGTGAAAAAGTTGATCAAAGGTATGGCACGATGTCTGCATGATGAGAGATTAAGTTAACTAGAATCGTTAAGGTCATAAAAGAAAAGACAGCAGGTGGGAATATGGTAAAGGTACATAAAATAATGAGTGGTATGAAGAAGAAATATTATTCAGATCATGATAATGTCAGAACAAAGGGGCATCGAATTAAATTATCAAACTGCAGGCTTAAAGTTGAGCGTATTTAAACTACAGAACCATCTGCCGCGGGAGGCAGTGGAGACCAAAACTCTAAATGGGATCAAAAAGTAATTAGATCTAGGGAAGAAAAGCTAAGGGCTATTAAATGGAAAACGTCACCTTTGGTTCAGGAAGTCCCTATACCAGAAGCTGCAGCGTGTGAGCAGGCAGAATCAGAGAACCCTTGCTCTGTGCCCACAGACTGGTCCAGGCATCTGCTTCTAGTCATGGTTAGAAACCTCCCTGAAGCTAGGCAAGTCCATATAGCTGTTTTACAATTAAGATTAGCTATGGAGACTTTCTCCCCACAGTTTTTTCACGGAAGGCGTAGAAATCCCAGTTTCCTACTGTTTCTGTGAGTGCATTGAACCCTGGACTGTGAAGGAGAATCTAAGGGCAAGAAGTTGTTTAACTCGCCTATTCTCCCAGTTTCGTAAAGCCACATAGGAGGGAAAAGTTGCAGACATACTCTTCCCCTTAGTTTTTCAGTGCAGGTGTTACTGCACTCAGCATGTTTTGATACCTAATACTGGGCTTTTACTCTTCCCATAATAGTGTAGTGCCATTTTTTGTGCCTAGGTCAACCTCATGAGCTCTGACCCTAGGACCAGCACGTACTTTTTAGCATTGCTGGACCTTACAACACCCAGAAGTGCTTGGTGAAGCTAGAACTGAACTTCTTCATTGTGACTTCCAAATGGTCATTTTCACTGGGCTATGAACGGTACAGGAAGAATGAGGGGGCCTGTGACAGAGCTGAGGGCACAGGGTGAAACCCCAGGCTGAGCAGCACCTTCTTTTGCCATAATACCCTTGTGATCCACCTGAGCAGATCTGATCCTATTTTTGTCAAAATGTCTGGGACTGAAGAAGTGAAAAAATAGGAAAACTCCTGAGAGCAAAATAGTGGAAGCAGGAAGGCACTAAAGGCTTTGAAGAAACATGAAAACAAGTGCAGCCATCAATGAACCAAAAAAGAAGACCCCTGATTTCAGTGCAGGCTTGCTGTGAAAGGAGCCCTGAAATAGGCCATATTTAGAAAAACAAGAATTGGATTAAGATTTCTCTTCCAAGTCTGAGAGGTGACCTGCTGTGAGCAGGAGCTGGCCGTCTCTGTTAGTTCTACAAACTAAAGGAGAAAAAGGCAAGAAGGTGGAAAAGGAAGTCAAAAGTTGAGACCAGCAGTGGTGCCTGCTGCTGTTATCTTTGCCTCATTCAAAGCTGTGTACATGAATGCTCTTACAGAAGCTGAAAAAGCTGAGCTGTGTGGAAGTTCACCGGTTAGAATATTACCAAGAGCACGGTACACGGCCATAACGCATGCACAGAAACAAGTCTTGCACATAGCTGCACAGAGAAACGGTTACCTCATTACCTCTGCAGAGCAGAAACAGCAATTATTCCACATCCTTTCCTATTTCAGACTCCTAGAGTCCAGAAGTCTGTCTTTTCTAAACTGATGCACTCCTTATGTGCCTATGTGTCCTGAATACCCAATGCTGGCATTTAGGGAATGGTTAAGCAGATGGAGAGAGCTGCCAAAGGAAGCACCAGGACCTGTATTCACCGCTTGCCGTATTAATACATCTATAAAATAATACTGTCCCTATACACCCTTGGGGACAGGAACAAGGTAAGGATGTTTGGACACAAGACCAACAGCATCATATCAGTTTGTTCCTCATACTCCCCTAAGCACTGTGCTCCAAGCAGTGGCAATGGAAGCAGCTAGTCCTAACACTCCGTTTCATAGCCATTGGTAACTTTAGAGGAAATCTTAGTCAGAATGCCTTTCCAGGAGCCCCAGGGCAATCAGTTTTTTCATATGCTTAGGATATTAACCCCAATTTTTGTGAATTCTGCCCATATACTAGAAAATACTACTAGCCTGATGTTACAAGCGCAGCTCTGGACTTCTCAAACTGTTGCTTTCTGACAGAGCATGAACCAGAGACTGGAAACTTTGCTTTGGATTTACTAGAAGGATGTCAGTGCAATAAACTTGACTGAAAGAAATCATTGATTGCCAGAGCTGTATGCAAACATTTGCTACTTCAGTCCACTCAGTTTCCAATTCTGCTACTCAAAAGGCAGAGCTACACGTTTGCCTGCACAGCAGGGCACAGAGAGGCTGTGCCAGGAGTGCATGGCTACAGGCAGCAATGCAGGCAATGGGGCAGGGACAAACCACCTGGCCTGACAGCCAGACTCCACCAAGCGTGGCTGGCATGAAACAAGAATCCACACAGCCAGAAGACAGCACTGCTGAAGGAGTTTTGACCAATTTAGGGATGTCTCAGGACTGTGCGGGAAGAGAGGCAAAAGAAAGAAAAAAACCAAAACCAAACGCAAACCGAACTTGTACAGAAACAAAGCAAAAGACTTTGTTTGGCCTCAGCTGGACTACCTTGTGGGATCCACCTTGCATGTTCCCTCTAGCCAGGAAGCAGAGAAAAGATGGGGAGATAACTCCCAGTTGTCTGCAAATATAAGGCCAGCACAAAAAAGTACAGTACTAAAGGCATCTGGGAAAAGGAAAAGGAAGATAACCTTACTTTTTTTTCCCCCTTCAACAAGATTGACTGGCAAACGCTTACATACTATGATTTAAAAAAAAAAAAAAAGAGATGTAAAAATAGCCCTGATGTCTTCAGGTTAAAAGTACAGAAATTCAAAAAACACATAATAAAACTCTTGGAGATGTATGAGAGCTGAGCTCAAGCTTTGTTCCCTCAGAATCAAAAGCAAAGGCTTAAGCCTTGCTTCCCAAAGCCCAGGTGAATCCTATCTTTGGGGCCATTCTCTAAACTACATGCAGGAAGGATATCACCCTTCTGACCATGCAGGTCTTTATGCAACCATTCCCAATTACACAAGCCACTCTGCATGTGATGGAAAGCCACACAACAGTACACCAGGCACATAGGAAATTTGAACCTGTCGCCAAAAAACAGTCAGTCCTACAGAATGGTTTGATTTTCCTGACTGGAGCATGCAAGTCTTTTGTACACACACGGTAAATGCCACCTTGTTAAAAAAGAAAGCTAAAAGTGTTTTTCAAAAGCATGCGTGCGCCCATCTTGCAAAAATGACCTCTAATTTTCTGTATAGCTGTAGAGGTTTCATTTGCTGAAATGCTGAAAACACCCACCTCTTACTATAAATAATACACAATTAACATAGCATTTATAAAAAAACTTTTGTAATCACACTCTGGGTTTCTACTTGTGCATCCATGCAGAGATTAGGTTAGGTCAGAAGAGACAAGGGAGAATTAAAAGTTGCCTGGGCATCAAATAGAACCTGAAACAGACACAACAGATACGAAGTTAAATATTACATACACATTACTCAATCAATAGAAAACAATTCCAGCTAAAGGGGCAAACATAGCCTTTTTCTTTTCTATTGTAAATAAAGTGATTTCATCTGGAGTATCTCAGTTGGGGAAAATGGTAGCTGAAGCACATATGACAAAGCAAAATTTACTATACTATCAGAAGAAGCAATATTCATATATGAAAAAAAAAATCATTTCTGGTATTCATTGTGGGTCTTGCTCAGCTCGTAAAGGTTTTGCTGAAGTGCTGAGCAATGTGGACCTGAAAGGAGATATTTACCATGCAAAATCCATCAACTTTAACAAGCTTAAATGTAAAAGGAGAACAGTGCAGAGCCCAGTCCAAGAGTGAGTAAGCGATGCTGGAGAGGTGAGCTTTGAGCACTAGTGCATCTCAGTACAGATTTGCCCATAACCTGTCCAAAGAAGCACAGCATGACGAATATTCTTAACTTGAAAGCTGAATGGCATTTAGGGACAAAGTTGCATCCTCATGTTAGGCAAAAGACTGAGCTGCTGGATGGACAGCAAAACTAACATGCAATAATGTGCAGCGTGGTGAAATACACATTGGGAAGAGACATTCTACAAGGAAGAGCTGGAAGGCAGTGCTCCTCCAGTGTTCCTCCCTAGGGGCACGGACGCACATGTAATATCCTGGACACCAAATCTTCTAACTGGGCACTAAAGAAGTATACAGCTCGTATTTCCTTTATTCTTAATTTGCTTACCTGGCTTCTTCCTTTATCCTTGATTGTCTTTGCCATCTGTGATTCTTTGACTCTATCTCAACAGTTTCTCTTGATCTGGTGTAGACTACTTTCAAACCTAAGTAAATTTTTTTACAATCCTTGATTTATTTGTTCCAAAGTATCTTTTCAACTTATTGTGACATCTTTTGGATCCATTAGGGATTTGATACAATGTCTTTTTTATTTGCATATTATTTTAGTGCTTTTGAACACCAGTAGAATATTAAAGAAGAAAATACATAACTTTTGATGTCAAGAAAGAGGCTTAGAGGTAGAATTTTTGTGTACCAGAAAGCAGCTGCTGCAGGTACTAGTGAAGAGTTTCTGAGAAAAGATGGTTTTAAGCACGGGATATCTGTATCTCTATGTTAAAAGAAGTGTTGCAATTAAAAATGAGTACTTGCTTTATCATCACACCATCACATTTTAAATTATTTATTTTTAACAGAACGGATGCAGTCATCACTACCAACAAAGGGGAGTCATTAAGTGATTAAGATTCTTGCCCTGTTAACCTCAGAGATCCTTTCAACACTACATATAAATGCATTTCCTGTTCACTGTTAGCACTGCTGTGGATTACATGAAATACTTTCATTACATCTAGGGAAAGGAGCGCTTGTGATTTAATGTATTTGCTCTTTACATGAACCAATCTGCAGCTCTGGCAGCACTGACAGCTGCCCTAAGTGAAGGTATGCGACACCTTGACACCCAGTTTATGCTCCCAGATTATTAGGAGCCAAAACAGTGCTGTTTATAGATATACACACATGCCCCAGTTTGGTGAGTGAAAATAATTTGTAGGCTCTTGAATGTTGTGAGCATTAGCCACAGTCATTACAAAAGGCTCTTCTTTGCAATAGCAAGTAAAATGCACAGCATATGGACTGGCTAGTTTCTCTTAAAAGATGCTTCTATAATGGTTATTTACAACTTATCCTTGCTGCATGAAGATAAGCAGTTTAAACAACATCCATGCTAGAAACACACGTGATGTGGTACCAGGAAAAAAAGAATAAAAAATTGGCCGGGGATATTCTGTTCCTCTCTTTCTCGTTTCTGTAAGTGTCTATGTTATGTGAATTTCAGTTCAGTTACAGAGCTTAAAATGGGGAAAATGAGATGCATTACTGAGCCAGGGTTATTTTCTTATTTTTAGTAAGTGAAACAAACATTCGCAACTTGAATTGCCCTGGTTACAGTACTCATCACCAGTCCAAGAATCTGACACAATGAACAACACAGAAAAACTCTTTGAAATATCACTTCAGTCTTGTTCATAACTGGTACAACTGCAGAGTTTAAAACATTTAACTAAACCAGGTTTCGTCCCATTTCCCTCACTTCTTTGTCACAACTAAATCTACTGCTCCTCTCACATGAATACCTGTGTGACTTGAAAGCTGCCCCGTTAGGCCACGTTCAACAACAGCAGGTTAAAATCCACCAAAGTCTCTGTATCTAACATTTCTGAGTAGCTGGCTCTGTGTGGCTTTCTGCTGTAAGCAGAGACTTACCCAGGGTGCCTGAGTCACACTTCAGAGGCTGTCAGATGCTTCCAGCGCTCTTTGTTAGCTGGGCAGAGGGGAAGGGAAGATTTTCAGCTCTTCCAGCCCTGCTTCTCACAACTTGTCTCTGTAGCAGATTCCCCTCAGCTGCAGGTCCTCTGTCTTGAGCAGTCAGTCCAAGACGATTCCAGCCAGCCTCAGGGACTTAACACCTCCAGGCCAGGTGCAGCCTTTTTAGAGGTTGAATAAAGGATTTTCCTGATTTCTTTGTCTTAAACATAACACTTATTTTTCATTTAGAGTTTAAACTTACAAGGTGCTGAGTTTCTTAGATAAGAAAATCACAATGCGTGGGTCCATGCACCAGAGGCCAGACTGCACTAGCGCAGGCTTTTCAGCCAGTATGTGTCATTGCTAGCAGGTACTATATACCATGTACCTTTACAGTCAGAATAATAAAGGTTAACATGATGCATTTTTCCTTAGGCAGAATCCTCACCCTTGCCTAATTTCTGCACCTCTCCTCTGGTGACATCTTTTCTGATGTTCTTACAAAAGTCTGGCACAAATGATTTGCCTTTTATTAACATAGGATTGCAACAGAAAATCTTCAGTGAATTGAAGCTGAATTACAACTTCCCAGTCACTAGCTTGTACACAAAATAGGTATGTCTTGAAACCCATCTTCTACTTAGCAGTGATGTTGCAATTACAAAAATAGGCAGAGTGACCTCATCACTGTATGCTCTCAAGCACTGTGCTGCCAATGTCATCCTGTTGCTGAAACCACTCCCAAGCTAGAAATGAGCTGCAAAACAGAAATCCCGCTTTGGCAGGCATTGGTTAAGCAGGTTTGTATTTCCTTCCTTGGTTGCATGGATAATTTCACCTGCCAATTTCATCATTGCTTCCACCTGGATCCTAACATACACCCCATTATACTCGGGACTAGCCTTTCTGTAACACACAGGCCAACTTTTTAAGCTTAGATGTCTGAAGTTTGCCCCAGATCTGTATTTAGGTTCTCATAAAGCTCATACTAGCTTCAAATGAAATCAATTAACTCCTAAACAGCAAAATTAGCTGGTCACCTTTTAGTTCCTATTTTGTTCTTGTATCAAAATCATGTAAAGTATCTTTATCAAAACTATCAAAACACAGTAAAACAGTAGTTTACAGTGCTTGACCCAGTCTCTCTCCGGGTTCTCTCAGCTGGCTTGGTTTGCACACTGTGAGCCTTGGACTCTACCTACTTGCTCTTTGCCTACCTGTATTTGTTACTATAGCTGCAGTCCCTTTCTCACTATAGGTAACCAGTGCAAGAGTGTCTTCCTCTGCTACAGATCTTCGCTAAACCCTGTGAAGATCTTCTTACAAATTGCTTCTTAAGACCATTTGGTAACAAAACCCTCACAGGATGTACAGTTTGCTGCAGCCCAGAAACTGAAAATCATACTGAATATTATGTCTGCTTTTTAAATGTCAGTGTGTTGAAAGCAGTTTTTCAACTCTAACA
Organism: Burhinus bistriatus; assembly: GCA_013397275.1. Taxonomy (NCBI): domain Eukaryota; kingdom Metazoa; phylum Chordata; class Aves; order Charadriiformes; family Burhinidae; genus Burhinus; species Burhinus bistriatus. Next base: position 1,115,785 of record VYXH01006452.1, on the reverse strand, counting down.
GTATCTATGACTCTATGCATAGTTTTGATGCTAGAAGTTGTTTTCTTAGGAAAGACTAAATACCATTATGTATTTAGTCTAGCTTGCATCAAACCATGCTCCCCATAACGATCAAAACTTTGAATACAACTAAGTCACCTCAAATGTTTGCCAAGAGCAGTTACATCTCTGATGACTCACTAAGGCATGGTAGAAAAAAACCCTTATCTTCCTGAGGGAAACTACTGTTGCTACCTAAGCCACAATTTTTTTATTCTTCAGCTTAACAGTGTTTTTACTTTTCCCTTTTAAAAAATCCAAACAGCTTAGTTCGGAGGAAGAACATAGCAAGGACTACCTCAAAAAAGACTGTCCCCTGTTCTGTAGGAAAATGCTCTCTACCCAGCGGAGACAGGCCAATTCTTTCTGCTTACAAAGATGTCATCTACTTATTATTTCTCCATAAGATTATGTTTTGACTTCAGGTCCAAAAGAATGAAAAAGATTTGCAACTACCATTTATAAGTCAAACCCACTGAAGCATCAAATCATATCAGACTCATAAAAGTAGAAGACTTTTGTAAGATCAAAAGCTATGCAAATGCTGCTTTGCAGCTCAGGTATATCACGTCAGGAGGACTGCAAGAGTACAGTCTTCAAATTATAATAAAAAAAGGTTAAGTGTATGTACCATTTTCTGTTCTTATTACAATCATGCATATTCATCAAAAGATTCTTTTTTTTCAGCTGTCTACAGCAGCAGTACAAGAAATCAGAACTATTTTGCCTAACAACCTTTGTTAAAGATAGTTATGAAGATGCTGGACTGATTTAACCTTTTCAATATCCTATAATTTCGACTAGCTGGCATCCTGCCTCTACCTCACAGCCCAGAAGCCGAAGCCACAAGTGTGAAGAAATCAATTGAGCTGTGGAAGAGCTTTGAAAAGGTCACTACCGTACATTCAGCTACTGCTTTTCACAGCTTGCATGGGGGCTCAAAACCACCTTCCCGTGCCAAAGACAGCAAGCACAAATCCAGAAGAATGGGTATGCCTATGCTGTGGTTTGGAGGAAGACAAAAACTTATTCTGCCCATGCTCCAAGGTGGTTGGACAGGAGCCAGCTATGATCTGGAAGTTGTACAGATATATTTGCATAGCAGTATGGCCCTGTGTTTGAACTAACATGTTCCTCTGAGGCACATACGCAACACACAGAAGCGAAACGTTTCACTGCATTCTCCATCTAGCTGAAATACAAGTCTCAGGCAGTGCAACCTTAGGAAATGTCATCCCCGTGAAATGCCTTGAGAAAGATAGGGTGGAAATATAATCAGAATCTTTTCTGTCACCCTCCTCTCCTTTACAGAAAGGCTTTCAGATACTTCATTAATAATACAGACTCTTCAGCAAGGCACCAGATAACTCCAGCCAGCACTGGACCAGTTCACAGAATATCAAAACTTTTCTTCTGTTTGATTTTGCATCTCAGCACAGGAGAGTATTTCAAAGCAGGGAATATACATTTGAACTCTGACTTCATGTAATAGGCAAGTATGGGGAACAGAGAGAAAAAGTCTGGGAGGAAAAGCTTTGCAACATTTCCAGAAAATAATGATTCCAGTTAGGATATTTGCAAGAGTAATGTTGCCATTTTCCAAACATTAATATCAGAGAGCACATTCAAGTGCTCTCTGTTTACAGTAAGCCAGATCTCAGTGCTTTTTCAGAGGTTTAACCAAAGTAAAGAATGATCACTTACTTCCAAGCTTTATATTTACATCAGAGCAGAGGTGAACTCTCTAGTCTTGTACACAGGCTGGTTGGAAGACAGGACACACGGGACAGAGAATCACAAATCCATAGATGGAATTTTAAACAGAAGGTTGCATCTTATTATCTTTTAACTTTAATATCAAGCCTTCTCCATCTCAAAGAACCTGGCATTCCTTGAGCCAACTGCAGCATTAAAGAAGCTTCACACCAAGCAGCAACTTTTGAGACTGGCCTTTTCATCCTTCTCTGTCAGATTCTGTTTGCCTCTGACTTTTCTCATCATCTTCCTGCGGGGAGAAATGCATTGCACATGAAGATAGCTGGAGTAGAGACTGTAAGATCTCTTCTCCATCCAAACTAACAGAATCAGTGGTTATTTCAAAGGTTTAATTTTCACCTGTGGGAGCTGTTTCCTTTGAACTTCTCACTTGCTCTGGACAAGTTTAAACAGAAAAACAAACTTCACTTTAAGTGTGAAGATTTTAAATTTTTATTTGTGCTTTTTAATAACTAACACTAGCATTCTGGCAGAGCAAATAGAAAAATCCACTAAATACCTTATCCTGAAAGGAAAAAAAATGTCCTTCTGAATTCCAGATTCTAGTGATAATGTCTAATGAAATAGTGTCATCAGAAATTCTCGGAAATGCAGTTCAAACACCATTTGGGGGCAGGAGGGGTGAACGCATGCAGAGAAGACTTCTTCCTGCATAGACTGATTTTGTTCACACACAATCAGTTCTCCCTCTTTCCTACCTTATACCTCAGCCAAAGGCAGCAGATAGAGCCAATGAAATCTATTTATCACCATCACCAGAAGCAGTACTGATATTGGTCGCTATCAGATATTCTGAGGATGTAGGGATAAGAGGAAATACCCCAAGCAGCCCAACCTGCCTGTCCACTTACGTCCACTGATCTCAAGTACTTTTAGTAAACTTCCCATTTATTGAGACAAGGGCTATGTTGTCCAATCATTTGTTATGCTGGTAGCAGCTTGTGGAGGCAAAAGAGTGCCAGCAAATCCTATGCAAGTATTCGGCAGTGTTACAAAATCCTGAATAAAACCCTCCAATTTACATCGAATTACCAAGCTTCCTAAAAGCATAGGAGAGAAATTATATTGTATCACACATCACTCTGGTGATGATGATTGACTGACATCAGCTCTGTAACACATTTAAACCAAATTAATAAAGAGAGACAAGTGGACTGGCCTCGGATATACTACTATCTTCAGGTCTGAGACACAGCCAGGTTTCATATTCTGCTGGCCAAACCACGAGTATAGAAGTTGAAGAAGAGAAAGAGATACTTTCAACTCTTCTGCAAAGATAGCAACATGATAGAAAAAAACTGAAACAAGACAGGCAGCAACATAACTTCTTCTCAGTCAATATGATTTCTGGTTTGGAATCTGGGGTACGTTCAGGTCCAACACCCCTGAGTAAAACTTTCTTTAATGCTGAGAGCAATCAAGGGCATCTTGACATAAACTCAATACTGGTTTGAATTATAGCATAAAGTTAAATAACATTATAAAGCAAACAGGTGTGGGGTACTGGTGTACTCACCACAAGACCTTGCCCTCAACAGAAGTGAGTTGATGATTTTTTTCTTTTTTTTTTAAGTGGCTCAAGCATATCATCACATTTACTTCAAAGACCCTGTGTGCCCTTTTTGCTCTTCTGCTTCTGGTGCCCTCTGTCTTTATGGTAACAGGTACTTTGACCTTCCAGATTCTGTGCACCCTAAGATATAAGTTAATGGCAAAACACCAGGCATCTCTGCCTTTTTCTTTGCTTTTCATCGTCTATAGTTTCCAACAATATGACACAGCTTAAGGTACTGAGGAATACAGTGCTTCCTATGGCACAAGAAATTTTGCAAAATAGAAGTATGACATGAAACTTCTCCCAGGTGCTATACTGCACATTATCCGCACACTTGAGCAAGGAAGTCCATCAAGGTGCTTATTAGGATAGGAAAAGTTCTGTATTAAAAGACACCCCTTTCATTTCCATCCTGCTCTTTGCTTTCACTGTTTAACTTCATGTAACCTATCTAATCGTTACTTCTTGGGATGGGAAATGAAACAATTTCTTTTTACATACATGGAAGGGATAGGTATTTTTTTCCTTTTCTTTTCATAAGACTTTCCACCTAAGACTCCTGGACATTCATAATTAAATATTATTTTAATTTTAAACCAGATATTAATGATATATATGATTCGTGCTCTGCAAATTGCATATTCCAGGGGGAGAGACTTCTGTTAAAAGGCACAATAAAGTGAATATCTGGATAGAAGAAAATCTGTCTAATAGATGGAACAAGAAAAAGGTAGACAGCCTGAGGAGCTTTTCAGGTAGAGATGAAAGCCACAAGTGTGTGTGTGAATTAAAAAGAACAGATCCATTTATCTCTGTCTCTTTACACCTGGGCTGAATGCTAAGAACCATCTGTCAAAACTGCATGTAAGGCAATAAAGAGCATTTTGTTTATCTGTGAATAAATTAAGAGCCTTGGACAGGATTTCAGCAGATGCACAGTAAGTTATGTTGATTCTCTCACAATACACTTTGGCAGTTGTCCTTTTTAAGGAACCCCAAGAGGGCTTTTGATGGATTTGCTCAGAGGTGGAAGGGGAAAATATCCAAGATATTTCACAATCAGCTCTTTCCTTTCAGTATTGTCTTTATGATTGTCACTCTGCTCCTTTCAGGGCAGATAGATGTTATATTTCTTAAGCAAGAACAGACTAACTGGAGCTACTGTAGAAACTTCTCCGGACTGTCCCACTAAGGGATGAGTGATTCTGGGAAGCAAAGAAGCTGCCAGCTTTGAAGCATCCAAACATCACTGTGGCCATCATCACTGATGGAAAGAGTGTTTCTACATATAAAGCCAAGGCATCTATTACTGGAAAGATCCAAACATGGTCACATGTCTGTGAATCCTTCAACAGATCAGTCAGGCCTCCAAAGAGGATGAATTAAATACCATTACTGATGGTTAGAAACACAGGAACTGTAAGTTAGTTAAAATCATAAAATCGTAGTATCATAGAATCACCTAGATTGGAAGGGACCTTTAATATCATCAAGTCCAACCATGAACCTAACACTGCCAAAAGCACCATTAACCATGTCCCTCAGCACGACATCTATGCATCTTTTAAATACCTCCAGGGATAGCAATTCCACCACTTCCCCGGGCAATGCTTGATAACCCTTTCTGTGAAGAAATTTTTCCTAATATCCAATCTAAACCGAAATCTAGTTGTTACTTGTGCTGTAAATGATGTATGAATTTGAGGAAGTTATTTAACTTTCATCTTTCTGTTGGAGCAAGTAGGAAAAATAGTTTCTATATTGTCTAGAATATATTGTACTAGTCTATTATATTTATCTGATATATTCTAGGGATTTCTTCAATCAGAGTGACCCAAAATGGCAATGAACTTTAAAATAATCCTGAAATCTATAAATAAGCAATTCCTGTGTGTCAAAATAAAACTTTCCAAACCTGCAGAATGGACCCAGGACCAATAAAAGACCAACAAACTTTGTAATAAGAGAGACTTGGGTGGGAAGAGAGAGGGAAATTGCCTGGAGAAAGAACTGGAGAGGAAGAAATGCCTAATAAAATGTTTGATGTTCACCCTCATGGAAGCATGACCTTACAATTACAGTACTCTGAGAAAGGTCTCAAATGAGCCAAGTTCAGTTCCCACCTCTTCCACAGACTTTCTGGCACAGCCTTGGCTAATTAACCAAATCCCTTTGTACCAGAGAATAAGCAGGCGTAATAGTAGCCCTCCCCACTGCTTAGTCCCATCTAGTTAGTTAAAATGAATTGTTTCTTATAAGGTACGAGTTGTTCCCTCTTATGTTTTTGTGCAGAGCACTTAGCACAGTTGGAGTAAAAGCTTTAAGTTCTATAAGCAAAAAACAAGGCAGGGAAGGAATTTATTGCTTCTCGTTATTATTCAAGTCTCCTGCTGGAATGAGTGTAGACGCTTTTCTTCTAAGGGCAGATTTTGCAGAATGACACCAAATTCTCAGAACAACTGACCTTGCCATCTCAGCAATGCAAATGAAAAGCAGGGAATTTGCACATGAAGTGGTAGGAGCAGCATATTGTTGGACCCTCCATGGAGAAGTGGCAAGCACTGAGAGTATCCTGGCACCCTTGATCCATTATCTGCTGTGTGATTTTGAGTATTTTTAGCAATCCCCTTGTGGGGAGGCAGAGGATAAATTGTTGTCTGGCAGGTTATGGTAGGGAATTCAGTATCCAGCATTAACATAAGCTAAGAAGCAAGAGTATAAGGTTCCCTACCTCATAATGCTCAGTGATGAAATTTCCCCAGTGTGAGCTGTAAGTAGATAAAATCTGACCCTGCTAACACAAGCTTAAATGTTTTTTCAGACTGACTTAATTAGGCTGACCCTGCCTGTGGGTCCTGTCCCACAAATTAGTAGTAGCCTCTGTTTGTGTGACCCACACACAAATCTAGTAGGGTAGTTTGAGCTGTCATTCTGCTTTTCCTGTTTACAAAATATGTGCCTTTTCTAGCCTCTGGGTACATGTAATGGCTTCTCTTCTGTTCTCTAGTCAGCAGAAAAAAAAAAAAAAAGAGCATAAAACTGTGGGTATATACCTATTTATGTGTCTTGACAGTATTAACTCATGCAGCATGGAAGAACACCCTGTACTAGAGGAAGTACTTGGTGGTGGTCTGTTGTCTATGGTCAATCAATACAGATCATACTATTGGTAGTCTATGACAGGCACATTTTCCTTTGGTCCTGTTTGTGTTGTAACCACAGATAAATAGCCAATTTGTTGTTTATTGCTTTCCTAATCATGCCATTTGCCTTCTTACCACAAGATTCAACTCCATGGAATTCTCTTTAACATTCCAGGTCTGAGCAACTTCGTCTAAGGAACCTTAAGAAGGGTGACCTGCAAAAGAAAAAGTTTCAGTTTCTGAATTTGAAATGCAAATTTAACCCTATTGATTCCCCTCCAAGTTGAGTGCTTGCCATGGATTACATGGAATTATGTCATTCTGGGGACTGGGGCAGAGAAATTCTGTTCTGGAGTAGACACCGATAATTCCACAGCACATCACATATCAAAATCCATGGTTGTCTCCATCTGTCAGCATAGATGGACAGTTTACAAAGCTGAGTGCAGGAGGTGCCACACTCCTATCTCTGGAGTGAGTGCTGGGACTTAAAGTGATTAAACATACACAAGAAGAATGTGTGTTATACTTTTCAAAGAAGGCTTTTTTTTTTCCCCATTTATTTTTTCTCTACTACTAGATGTCTTTCACGTGGCTTCATGGCAGGGATAAGACCCCGGTCAGAGAACAGCATACAAACTTAGGAACGGGTCCTAAAGTAGCTGTAGGTCACCTTCACCTGTATGCCTTTTCAGTCCTGGACTGGTCCAGGAGGTAAAGGCCCCTGGTGATGTATAGAAAACCCCATATAAATTGTAACAGCCAGCCTCTGGCTTTAGAGTTACGGAGTTTCATCACAATAATACATACTGCATCATAGCTTCGAATATATTCTAGCTTCTTTGTGAACAAAAAACTCAGCTGCAGCGTTCAAGATTTGTTCAGCTTTCAAATGTCATTCTGGACACAGTGGCTGTCACAAGGAGCCTGAAGCAGGGCATTTGTATGTGGGCAAGATGTTGTTAAGGTTTCACTAGAGGTAAGTCATTATATACTCAGTAGAGGTAAGTGCATGCCTTGTTCCAAAGGGATTTTGAAGCAACTAGATTGTTTCAAAGGACATCCTGGCCCATAATAGGTAAGATTAAATAGGTGATGGATTATAGGAGACAGAATAAACTGTCCAAGGTGTCTCTTTTTAAACTTTCCAAAAATTTCTAAAGTGTTTTTTTCAACTTGGAACAAATACATGAGCAGTATATACAGCAGGGTAATGGTCTAGCAGTCTCTTTTCTTTGGCGTGACTTCATTCATGGCTGTTTCAACTGCAAGTAATGTGTTGACAAAATATTCATAGCAGATCAAGGTCTCTTCCCTGTTCTACATGTATTCACACCCGCCTGGGTAAAGAATAGTGCTGATACTCATAAACATCTCAAGCCTTTCTTGTCTGAGGAAAATAATCCCCCCAGGGATCAAATACTATGGGAGATTAAATGTTCACACAGATATCAGTAGCCCAGAGGGAATATAAATAAAGAAAGAATCACTTTGAATTTAAGAAGAAACATATTTTTAAGGAGATATACCCAAGATTAAATTTGTTTGCTCTGAAGTTACTTTAGAATTTGGTGGTAGATATCTCTAAGGAAAAATGCTAGAACAAACTCATTCTGACATACATCTGATAGTCCAAACATGCATTCAGTTCCTAAACTGTCCATCAGATTGTTCATTTAAAAAGTCTCAGATTCCATCAAGTACAATATTTTTGGGCAATAAGCACTACATTAAGAATTATTTCAAGCAACTAAAATTAATAAAAAAGTCTTCATCAAGTGACATTGCAAGCTTAGCCTGTTGGTAAGTTTGCAATGTAGCTAATGCAAGCAGCTGAATCTTGAATCAGTTTTGCCTTCCTCCCTTTACTGTACCCATTACAGTCTCTCAATTCAGCTGCCTTTTGGCTTTTCTCCCTTATTTGAAGATCTTGTGGACTTAATAAAGAATTAAGTACCTGATATATTCTATAAATTGTTTCAAAAAGGGTATAGGAAGGCTTTTGATTTTTGAGAAACAGTTTACTTTCTTAATTTCCTTTGAACCCCATTGGTTGAATCTCAGTTACGCTCTACAAGACTTAGTCATGAACGTGCTCTTGTCAGAATGCTCCCTCATTTATCCCCTTGAGTCAGGCTGATGCAGATTCCAGTTAGACTGATAGATCTCATGAGCCCCCACCTGGAGTACTGTGTCCAGCTCTGGGGCCCCCAACATAAGAAGTACAAGGACCTGTTGGACTGAGTCCAGAGGAGGGCCACGAAGATGATCAGAAGGCTGGAGCACCTCTCCTATGAAGATATGCTGAGTTGGGGTTGTTCAGCCTGGAGAAGACAAGATTCCTGGAAGACCTTATAGCCAGCTTCCAGTGCTTAAAGGGAACCTACAGAAAAGATGGGGAGGGACCCTTTATCAGGGAGTGTAGTCATAAGACAAGGGGTAACGGTTTTAAACTGAAAGAGGGTAGATTTAGATCAAATATTAGGAAGAAATTCTTTACTGTGAAGGTGGTGAGACACTGGAACAGGTTGCCCAGGGAAGTTGTGGATGCCCCATCCCTGGAAATATTCAAGACCACATTGGATGGGGCTTTGAGCGAGGTGTCTCTGCCCATGGCAGGGGGTTTGAAACAAGAGGATCTTTAAGGTCCCTTCCAATTCTAACCAATCTACGATTCTATGATTCTATGTATAGGAGACAAAGAATTAGGAGAACTGTAAGACGTTATGGAGCTTAAATCTAGGTTTCAAAAGCCAACAATTTTTCTAAGCAGGTTTGTTGGTTCTTCCAGTCCCAAGAACTATTACACACAGCTATTCCAAAAAGGAAGAAATAATTTTATGTGTAAAGAATCTACTAGAATATTCATCTTGGGACATTAAAAATTAGGTTATTTTTTTTAAAAATACTATTTTCTACTTGTTTTTTAGTGCAGCTGAAAATGTAGCTTTTTTTTGTTATCCAAGTTGGACACATGTCATTGTCATCTAGTGTTCCAAGGCAGATTGTATAAGACAGTAATGAATGCATATTTCATTTCAGATTTTGCTGTTATTTTAACAGGGCAAGATATCGCTCACACCACTGAAGCTTCAACATGCACAGCATGAACACAACCATTACAGCTGACAGGCATCTTCCTATGTCAGCCTTCTTCCCACACTCAGCTCTGCATTCCCGCTTGCACAGCTGTTTAATTCTGTGCAAAAGAAAACACTTAGATCCAAAATATCTGTGAGTCTCCAAAAGCTGCTAAAATTCCCAAACTTTCTGATAACTCTAATACATAGTTGGAGCAGTGTGAGAGTGAATAAGGACGTTAAGCTGGTTCATTTGATAAGCTCAATAGAAAGGCTTGCAAGACCAGCTTAATACAATTCAACAAGTTACCGTATACCAGAGGAGGAATGTAAACGGCAGGTATACTTCAAACCCATAATCCGTCCAGCCATCGATATTCCAAGAAGATAAATGTGTTCTTGCAAACATCCAAGAAGATGTTCTTGCAAACATCCATTTGAATATGAAAAGCTGTTTGGTCCAGCAATTATTTTTTTTGTTTGTATTACCGGGGTTTTATTTCTATTACTGTTTCCCCAGTCCCTTTTCATATGCAGAAATAAGCATATTTGCACATGCAACAGAGGATTCTGCATGTATTTTTTTTCCCCATTATTGATAATCCACAGGTTTTAAAAGATACTTCCATGCAGGAAAGAAAAAGAAGTAGTACCAGTGAGGTGACCAGTCACATCACAGAGAATTCAGACAATTTTTAAATAATCCATAACTTAAAATGGGTTTGCTATTTGCCAAATGCTTGCAAATAATGATTGTTTCCACAAAATTCTGGATCTGCTTATGAACAGAAAGGAAAAAAGGGGCTACATTCAGTCAGATAATTCACAGTAGTACTTTGACAGTGATAATAGAAAGTGTCATTACCCTTGAAAGAAACTACAACAGATGTGGTACTTGCTTGATTATATAATGTTATTGCATTTTTCACAAACTCCAGGAGCATTACAATTTTAACAGATCAAAAAGTTAAACAAATCTATCATAAATATCTTCTGTGCCCAGAGGTAGTCAGAAGTACATAGAAAAGCAAAGCAAGCCAGTCCAATTTTATAAGATTAACAAATCTCCATTAATGACAGAAAAAGTACTCAGATAAATTGTAAAAATGCACCAAATCTTAATTGGTAAGACTCTAAGACGCCTTTTTTCTGCAGTAAAACAAAACAAAACAAAACAAAACAAACAAACAAAAAAAAAACAAATAAACAAAAAACCAAACCAAGCTAAATACAATTTTGGCATATTTTTTCACCCAGTAAAATTTTCATTTTCACTTTTCTGGGGTTTTTTTGGTCTTGGTTAAAAGCAGACATCTTAAACAAGACATCCAAAAAAAGCTTGTGATTCTCCTGTATTTATTTAAACCAATTAAAATTGCCTAATTACTTGGTGTTGTGTCTGTCTTGTTATTAATACTTTATTCTGTTCACACACTGTTCTTCAAAGATACATGTGCGAATAAAAATGTGCTGTGATCACAAACAACTGATACACTCTGGGTTAAGTATTGCTGCCACAAACAGCAAAAACATGAGGTCTAGGATCTTCTCCATCCAGCAGAACAAACAAATTCAGGTATCAAACTTTAAGTGAAGTGTAAGAGAGAAAGTAATTTTTTCCTCACAACAGCACATATTGAAGTCTCTGTTGATTTTATATGTAGAGTTTCCCATTGTTCTGAAGAAGTTATTTTATCACTTATACATGCTGGTAACAATTCATGACATGTATTAGATAAAGAACAAGCCAACATTGATAAGGTTTTTTAACTAAGACTGGAAATGAAGCAGTGAATGAAAACCATCTAATTATTGATCTTCTTACCCACAGCAGGTTTTCATGCAGGAGAAATCTGCATAGTTCAGATGGACCAGTTCCCTGTCTTAGCAAAATTTTGCTTTTGAAATGCATTCTCCAGTTAAATGGAGCTAACATTCAACAGGTTTAAAAATAGAACTAAATCTATGCATTTATTATCTATACCTTAATTTTTAACATAGCTTTATTTTTTCAGTTTCTTGGCTTTTTCCTTTCTTTTCATTATGTTCTCAGAGCATTACTGCATGTCCTTCTCAAAAGTATAAAGCCACTATTACAAGCCTCAGTACAGCGGAGGCTTCCTCAATGAACCCCAAAGACTAACAAATTAATTTTCATATACTGTTTGATCATAGCAGCAGAAGAAAAGCTGAAACACCTACCTATCAATGAGCCGAACGTAGACAGAGACTTCCTGTTACACAGAGATAGTCCAAATAGCTAACTGACCGAAAAATCCAGATAGTGTCAGAGAACTTCAGAGACTTAAGTTCTCAACTTTGCACACTCTTTGAATCAAAAAAAAAAAAAAAAAGTACTTCATTGTTAAGGAGATTTGAGTGAGATGAACAACCCTAATCCAAAAGCAAAGTTAAATTTAGTATTCAAGTGTCAAATGGGACTACTCCAGTTTAGTGAATGCTTGTTGAAAAAATCCAGCTCACCAAAATATTCGTGAACATTTTTCATGGACTTTTCTTTCACCTTGTTGATGAGTGGTTCAGTATATGTAAATTACTTCATTATATTCTATTGTTTTAGAAAATTTTCAGGAAGTAACAGTTTTGTAAGCACCCATACATGCTCATAATTTCTTACAAGAGTATGAAAACTCAAAGAAAATTATGTAGCTCATCTTCCCTTAGGCTCACAAATCCAAAAACTCGTCTCTGTAGAGTATGAGCTGAAAAAAAAAAGCCCCCTTGCCCTCAGCCACTCTGACTGTGACTGCCTGAATATTCCCACACCAAAGAATGAAGAGCACTGGGAAAAAAAATGCTGCAGGAACAGCAAGGAAAAATGAGGCATTAGTTTAATTCTGGTTTTGTTTATTTCAGAGTTTATTGTCAGCGTGGGGCTGAACCAGGAGATCGTTTTAAGAGATCTGTCTGTTGTGACTGTCTCAGAAAGAGTAACTTTATAACACAGACAAAAATGTTTTTAAAATATATTTTTGAAGTAATTGAAATGCTGCTTGTAGTTATGGGAGGACATCTGCAAAGAGGTGGGTCTTGCATTTTATTCACTGTTGGGAAAAGTGGAATCGTAGTGATACCTCGCAGACAGTTGTTCATTTTCCCCTGAGTCCAGTCCCCCAGGTGAATGTCACTGACGATGCTACATGGTTTTGGAGAGCTCTTGTTCTTCCATCCCTAGAGTTCAAAGTCAGAATCAGGGAACTGAATTTAATTTGGGAGTAGAGACAGCAAAGCATGCTGAAACCAGGAGAAAGGGACACTTCTTATCTTGCCATCCTTGTAAGAACCACACTGTGTGCTGTAGAGTGCAGAATGCCATGCAGTCGTCCATTTCAGTGGCTCCTCTGGCTACCCTTGACTGCCTGACTGACATCTGCCACTCATGAGAACAGCAAATCTCCTGACATGACACAAAAAAAGAGAAGTTTAGTCCTGGCAGCAACAAGTGTCACATCAGAAAGTCCAGCGATTTTTCCAGAGACACACTTGATTTCTGTGACGGTGCTCAGTCCAGACCTGACCCAGAGTGACTTTGGAGCACAGGCAGATAGCCGTAATCAGCCGCTCTTCCCAAGAGGGTTTCTCAGTGAATGCCACCCATTTGTGAAGACAGAAGCAAGGAGTGTGAGGTGGAGCTGTAGGCAGACCAGGGACGATGCGGGAGTGGGGTGCAGAATGGGACTTTCAGGTCCATGACTATACAGAGGAAGGAAGAAAGCTTTCTGCTAAGTCAAAGAGGTACATAGTTCCTGGAAGCCAGGAGTGGAGCTAATTATACTAAACTGGACAAATTGGCTTCTAGTACAGCTGTAGCTTGCCTACAGGGTCTCACCATCCTGTTCTAAATGCTTACTAAATGTCCATATACAGAGTAGTGTCCTGATGTAAGTCGTCCTACACCCCAGAAGAGAAAGACATTACTGCATTCCTAAATATTTCAGCATTAAACATAATATTTCAGTATTAATCATCCATTTGAGTTTGTACAGGAACATCAGAAAGCTGTGAGACTTTTGAAGAAGAGTTAGAAATTCAAATTTAGAAACTAGTAAAACAGCTCTTTATACAGAATCTGGAAAATGTTAAAAATGAGGCTCCCATTGTTTTCACGCATCTTTGCATTCAACTAATTTCCTTGCATCTTTTGAAAAGCCAGTCTTCCATTCCCCAAATGGAGCAGCCTATCTCTGAGGTATTGCGAGAAAATGAGAGAACATCACTCCAGTGCACAGCACCTTCCGCTGCGCAGCTCTCCAGATTAAGAACTCCAGATAAGTCCTTATCTGCTTTCTAGCAGCAGTCAGAAAGTTGCTTTTCTTCAAGAATATAGCACAGCGAAGTATGTACCTGAGAAAACAGCCATATTTGCAATTTGTTTCCTAAAAGGCAACTCTCAAACACAGTAAAAAAGAGAAAGTTGTTTAAAGTATCAGGTATCATCCACAATTGATTGTGGGCATTTTAAATGATCCTGGTGTTGAAGATACACCTCTTTTTGAAATAGTACATGCAGGGTCAGTTTTTCCTTGTCTTTCGACTTCATTGCTTCCCCATTACTGCAGATTTCACATAACACTTACTTCCTATGCTCCCTAAACATTATTCTTTCTTTCTCCTTTTTCACCTCCCACTCCTCCCAAGTTCTTTGGCAGGGGGCTCTAGTGGACGCTTTTCATTTCCTATATCTGTCTGGGTATTTTTTGGACTCCTTGTAGTCAGCCAGCCTTACCGTATCAGGTCTCATAAGGTCATTCATTCTCACCCCCCTCAAAGTCTCTACAAATTAAACAGCAGCTTTCTGTAAACTAACACTTTTAAATTACTTCTATTCACACTTTCCAGCATATTCTGCTTTGCTAAAGAAGATTTCAGGATAGATCTCAATGGTTTGCCTGCCTGAACAAGTTATCTGTTTTTTTCCTACAACTCCCTTCACAGCAAGATACCACCAGTAAAAAACACCATCCCACAGGAAATGAAATTTTTCTTAAAAACAAGCCAGTCCACTTTCACCTGGATTTACCGCAAAACAAATACTGAGGAAGAAACCACAAAAGATGCTTTCTGAAAGAAAACTAAAATGAGAGGTTTGGATAACTGTCATGTGCACATCATTAATGTACATATGCAATGCCCCAAAGCTACCTGCAGTGGTCCCTGATGTTGCTGCAACCAGAACATGCTGAAAGTAGGTTCTTCCGTTTCGTTTTCAGAACAGACCAAAGACAAGCAGAAAAATGTCCACAATACTCAAATAAACAAACATGTATCAATGGATTTTATACGGACAGACAGAAAAAGGTAGAAAAGCAAGAACCAGGGCAAAAAAAATAGACATAAATGCAGTTTCCCCTTAAGTATGTTAACCATCTCTGCAAACGGAACTCTTGATTTCTTCATTTTCCATTGATAGAGGCTTCAAGTGAAATCCATTAAATGACTGGTCTTCCTAAACTAAACTAAAAATAAAAGTAACAACAAAAATATTTTTTTAATGACTGAACATGGAAAGAATGCAGAATATATAATATAAATGTGCTATACACCGTATGTATACTGTGAGGGGCACTAGACCACAAACAGGCTGCATTCATGCTGTGTAAACAGCACAAAGCAACTATAAAGCATTGAGTATGTATCTTTGAGAACTGTATCACAACAGTAGCTCTGTTCAAATTTCTACACCCTGCTCTGGTCAGGACTCTTTCTGCTAAGGAAATAATGCTGAAAAAGCATTAAAGAATTTTAAAAGGGGGATATGTCAAGGTTAGGCTGCAACAGGCACTGTTTCAGATGTTCCAGATGTTGTAGCTGCTGCAATTAAATGTTTCTAACAGAAACAGGGCAGCCACGAGGCACACCACCACTGGAAGGGCACAAAGCAGTTCAACGTCACTTGATGCTACTTTCTCTTGAGCTGCAGACTCTCAGATGCATGGCACATTACCAGCTCCTCTTTCAACAAGGTTCATCATTACCTACTGCAGCAGTTTTTTTTATAGACTTATATGAAACAAGTATGTTATGATGTGTGTTACATGAAAATCCATATGCAAAAGGTTAAGTTCATTTAGAGTTTTGGCCAGAAACCCTGATGACTTAGTTTAATTAGGATAACTTTATTGTTCTCTACCTTTGGTGATTGATGGCAGCAGAGTTGTTCATAGAACGTAATTTCGATATGATGAAAGATGTTTCAAAGGATCAAAACCATTCCCCCAAATAATGATTAGGTAAATATGGTACTTGACCTTCCTATTTGTCACCCTAAACCAAATCTTGAGCCACAATCAAAATCAGAGAACAAGAATGAACAATAGCACTTTTGGCTTTCTAAGCCCATGCTACATCAGTGAACAAAGTCAATCAGAATTCAAATTTGAGGCCAGAACTAAAATATGCAATATACTATTTCAGGGACCACACAAGAATTTAAAGAAATAATACAAAAGAAACCAGCAACCATGTTTCAGTAAGTGATGCTTGGCTTTCCAGTGAAAGAAAAGTGAGTTGGCAGTATTGAAAGATTACATCTAGGCGATGGTTGTCCCCAAGCCAGGGCAATTATAGAAGCTTAATACTTCAGGAAAGAAAACCAGAGTGACAGCCCTTGCACTGAATACATAGACACTTTGAGAAAATTATCTTACTGATTCTTGAACATTTAAGCTTATGCTCACTAAACATTAAGTGAACAGAACAGGCCTGACCTGAGACCTGTGAAACCACCTGTATTAATGGTGAACAGGGAATGTGAGTGAGCATCAAAGAGGTGCTGCCAAACAATCCAGTGCCAGCATGAGTACTGCACTAATCCAGAAGGGAGTGACCTAGCTCTCAAAAAAAAAAATCGTCTATGAAATATTGAGAAATTAGAAAATAACTCATTTATAAGGCTTTGAACAAAACAATAGCTGATGATTTTCGGAAGCTGTCTTTGGAGTTGCAGCTAGTAATTACTGTTCTCAGGACTGCAAAGCTCCATGGTTGTGGTAGAAATGAATATTCACACACTGCCAACCCATCTAATAAAAATATGGAAGAAAAGGAGATCTGTTGCCAAGTTATTTTATTTGGGGCAGTTGAAAGGAATGGTACAAAATGTCATCACTGGTAACACCAGCAGATGCCAGGATTCATCTTTCATAGCTCAAGATGTCAAGATATTAGATCTCTGAACTTACACTAGTCACCTTCAGCTCCTGTTATAATCAATAGGGGAAAAATACAAGCACTGCCCAAGCATAATTCATCTGAACTGTCTTAGATATCTGTCTCAGGCATTTACATCCTGCAGCAACAGAAAATGTTGGAATGTTTCACTATAATTAATTTGTCAGTGCCTAAGTAATAATCTCCATTTTCATCATAATCTGCTGTAATTTCATTTTCTTTTAAATAAATGTTTACTTGACATTTATGGGTTTAAAAAGTCATGATAAGGAAAGAATCAGGGAAAGCCTGCCTCCAACAGCTGTCAGAGCGCCTCCCCCTCTCTTACAATACTTATTCTGAAAGTAACAGAATACCAGTAACAACCTTAAAAAATTAAAATAATACCACAGTGGCCACTAGACAACTCATAAAAATCATAAGAATATTTGAGGAGAGAGAAGTTGGAAATATGCTTGACTGGGCTCTAAAATATTTATTATTATTAAATTAAAATGGCAGTTAAATTAGAGAAGAAATAAAATAACCTTCCTCAAAATAAGCTAGTTAGTCTTCCTCCCTCATTCCCTAGTCATACATTATATTTTATTAGATACTGTTAAGATTAAGAATGTACCTTATATGATCAATATAAATAAATAATAATAAATAATAAATTCTATAGAAGAATGTTTTCCCACCAAGAGTGAAATAAAAATTCTTTTCTGCTGGCAAGTGATTTATGAATAGTTCAGACCTTGGGTTAAGCAAGAGTATATGATAAACTCCCACCTTCTTGTATTCCAGTAGACACAAATACTATTTACTTTCCCTGTAATTTTAAAAATTGCTAAAAGATTTGAAAGCTCCTGCTGCTTTTTCAGTCTATAAACTGTATAATCAGTGCATCATTTCAATAATACACAAATATAAAACTACTTATACACAGCATCTTGCTTCTATGCTTAAGGAAGCTGGAAGCTAGAAAGTTTACTGGAATCCTCTACACTGATGTGCATTAAAGGTGAAATACTAATTATTAAATCTTTTCTATTATGGTCTGGTTTTCAGATATCCAAAAGATATTTAGTCCCTTTGGTATTTCCCTTATTACTGCCCCCGGTTGTATATTATTCACTGCAAAATTAAAATGCTTCATCCCACTCCTATGTAATTTTTTCCATTTCTGCTACTGTTATTACCTGAGGCAGAAAAGTATACATGTGAAGGGCTGCCTCAGTCTTGTCACCAGCAGTTGTCATGCTTCATTCCTCTTCCATACAAATATATACACACACATGCCCTTGAGGGCTGAATCCCTGACATCTAATGCACAGGCACATATCAACACATATCCTGAAATATCAGCTTTGCTGAAGTCCGTTTGCACAGGCAACAGGACTTGAGGCAATCCACAGATTGACTGCATTTCTTCTACAGAAGAGAAATACTTGCGTATTTGGGAGTTGAACCTACTCAGTGCAGCTGAGTAAGGTTCAGTCCTTCCCAGCATTCCTTATTGGTCAAAATCAGGAGCCAGTGTCATGAAAACCAATGTGATAGACTGAAAATGAATTTTTTTATTCATGCCTCTGCTAATCTTGATCATTCCGGAATGTAAACTAAGCCTTCTCAAAATATTCTGTCACAGCAAGTCACTCCTATGACTTAGGCCTATGTAAAATTAGTGATCATAGCCTACAATTATGGAACTCCATTTATCCCCCAAAGACACCTTTTAAAAAACAGATGTTAATGAGAGAGAAATAAATGTTGAAGGAGATGAGGTGGTAGAGCAAAAACTGAATACACTGAAATTTGTGAAAATTATACACTGCTTTGTTTACACATACCATGATCTTACATTTAAGTCTTTTTAATGCTGTGTTATGATTGATATTTTCCCTTTATAAAACCTCAGCCTATTGGGTAAATACACCATCTCCCTATATTCTTTGCTCACATTCACAAACCAAAAACTTCCACTTTTTCATTTTCAGCTCAGTAAAATTTTTTCCTCAACTGAGCAACAAGACGTGATTCCCATGTTAATGCTATGCCTACGGTTCAGTCTCCTCGTTTGCAGAGCTTCCCACTGAAACTCTTAGATTTGTGTGGGAAGTAGTTTTTATAGCTTTATATTGCAATAGACCCTTTTGTGTTTGTGGATGAAGACCTACACGATTGCAGGAAACCACCTCTATTTCTGTTTCCCTGTATACTGCACCTGAGAGAAGTGGAACAATAATTAACAACCCTCAGGCTTCTGCAAAGCCTTCTGCTTCACTCCTAGCTTATTTCAGCTAGGAGTGCAATTGGAAGAGGCTGGTCCCAAATGATCCATTTTCCCCTTTCATCTTCTGTTGTGTGTTTGTGCCAGCTAACACCACACCTATTTTGTACTTCAGATCCAGTGCACATACACATACAGCCTCTTCTGGTGTTTACCATCCCCCACACACACCTGGGCACTGTGCAAGGAAGAATGTGTAATTATCAGATCTTAATGGTGTCTGGTTTATACGTTTTGCTTACTGTAAATCCATCCAGGGATTTACCAAAAACCTTAGGGCTTTTATAGAAATCAGCCAAGACTTTCTGGGTTTTCCTCACTTCTGTGTGAGTCAGCACATGTAGAGAATCATCATCCCTGTAATAAAAAAGACTTTTTGCATTCTTTCTTCCTAAAGGATGTGATTTCCAGGGACTGTGGGAACAGCAGGCAGGTCTTTACCTTGCACTGGGTTCTGGCGCAGGGATGGACTGCTAGACTCCCTCACTGGAAATCAAATGATATTGAGTTGTGTTTCAGGGTTATTTGAAAGTTGAATACTTTCCTGAGGAATTGTTTCTGCAGTGATTGCCAATTTTCTGCTTGAGAGGTTTATGATCAAATAGTTTCTGGCAGGAGCTTTTTGTTCGGTTCTTTCAGCTGCTGGTTTTCCGAGGACATTTGCTAGTGAATGTTCAAATTTCTTCTGCCGTTTCTGTTAACATTTACAGAACAAATTTCAGCACCTGCTAGAAGATGTGAGGCACTGATAACACATAGATGGAGAGGATATGGGATCAGCTGTGGCAGGAAATAATAAATAGAGTACTTTGACTACACAGCAGAAGATAAAGGTACAAATCCAGTGACAGATGCTAGATAATTTAACATTAAAAAGGAAAGGTTTGATATTTATTTTAAACTATCTTCAAAAGGGACCTGACTGGCTAGTAGGACACCTCTGTCCCAAATGTCCTCCCAGGGTGAGTACGTTTCCAATGCAGTTCTCAAGAAGTACATGCTGAGGTGACTTATAGACATCTGAGCGTAGATGTTATAAAAACAAATCTAAATTCTAATATTTGTGCTGAGATATGTTTGTGAAATCAGGGGCAACTAAAAATCCACAGTTAACTCAGCACAGAGCAGGCATAAAAAACTTGCATATGTTGGGGGAGCCAACACGAAGTGAGACACAATGAATAACCTGGCACTTGCATAGGGCAATATTATAATAATAATAACTATTTGATTCCTCTGCTGTATGCAGCAGAAGGCTGAGTAAATGAGTCACACTTAAGTTAATACTGGACATAAAAATAAGCCGTTAAGAAGCCATTCTTATATCATTTGTATTTACAAGGAAAGCTGTTTTAAAACATACGTACTTAGAAAACTGAGGCTCACTGTGGAGACTTGAGATAAGCTGGAAAAAACAGTAGTTACCATTATACTCTTGAGATAATCCCAGGAGGTGAGGAAGTGGGATGGCCATTACAGTGGTGAGCAAGCAACTTTATTCATTGTGGATTCTTCCTTTTGTTATTTGTTTTAAATTGGTTTTGGTTTTCTTCCTAATTGAATGTAATGCTTGTGACAGTTGGGCTGACAAGGTTGGAAAATTAAGTCCAATATGCTCGTTCCTAAAACCAGCAGAGCAAAGGCAGAAACTGTGCAGTCTTGCCCAGCTAAATATGCCCTCTGTGCTGTGAGCTGGGGAAGAAACCATTAGTGTAACTCCTAAAATGCTCGTGTTTTCTCTGATGCAAATATCTTGTTCCAGCAACTGCATTAAAACCATGTATTTACTGGGTAAATATAGCTCTCATCCACTTTCAGAACCAATTATATCTAACCTAGAGATCTATCTGTAAATCATTGACTATTATTATAATTGTCAGCCTTATCTCTATTATTATTACTAGCACTCCCTTCAGAGCCAACAGACTACTTTGTGATAGGCTACGTACTGTGTGTATATATTTAGAGAGAGAGAGCATACAGGCTATAGTAAAAGGCAGGCCCCACTCTGGGGTGGACTAAGGCCTCAGCTCAAGAATCCTCTACGGAGAAAACCCATTATGCACAGGTGAAAGTCCTTTCTCAAACTGCTATGATTTCCATTAATGAACAAGATAGGTGACAGATGAAGCAGGACCATTTTACAGAAGACTCAAAGCACAGACAAATGAAGTGGCTTGCCAGCGGCTGTCTTAAGGTAGGAATTAAGTGCAGTCTTTTTGTAGCATCACAAACATACCCTTGTTATATTTATTCTGTTGGGGTCTTTTTCTCTTTTCCTTTCTGTCCATGTGCAACTCTACTTTATATCTTGTACTCTGCTCCTTCTAACATGGCAATACCTGGCTCATGGGGAGCATTGGGTAGACTTGAATGACACCACCTACCTCCCTCTGCTTCTCTTCTGTCCAGGTGAGTATGTTGCTACCACTGAGGTTTCCTCAGCTTCTGCAGGAAGTTCCTTTAGACAGAAAAAACGCAGTATCTGAATTGTTTTGTCACCTTTCTCCTGCCTATTCTTTTTCTCCATTCCTTTTTCAATGCACATTCTCATCCTCCCCGTGCCAATGTTGCCACAGTAGGCAGAAAAATCTTTCTCTGCTCACTACTGTTTACTTCTTCTTGTTCCTGCTCAGTAGTTGTTTAAACAGTTTCTCTACCCACACTACTGAGAGATCTATTTTAATTTTCTTGTAACCATCACTTACTCAAAGTGTTTAGTTTCTGCTTTGTGCCTTCTCATAGGAATCTGTAGCTAGTGTTCGTAATACACTAGCTACACATCTTTCTCTTGATTTTTTCAGAAATAATATTGGTAATTACTATGAAAATCCTCATGTGAGGTATCATCTACCTTACTTCACCTTACGTCTTTCCAATATTTGATATGCATCATTTCTAACTCTCCATTCCCAAATTTTATCTTAGCCAAACCAAAGACAGAGATAAAGGCAGTTAATGAATTGACATAATAAAAGACTTGCATTATATCTCTTTCAAGCACTGTTTTTTTCAAATCTAAACCAAGAAGGAGGACAACTTATAAATGCTAAAAGGTAATTAGTGGCCAGGCAAAGATGACAGGAGGAAACTGAGCTTTTCCAGTAGGGGAGCAAACATTGCCTTCCAAGTAAAGACTGAGGCAGTATTTCAGTTAATTCTCAACAGTGAAAAATCTGTTCAAAATAAGCCAAACAAGAAAGCACAATGTCCCAGATGAATATACTTATTACTTTATGTAACCTTCTCAACAAAGCTATCAAGGCTAATGGTAGAATTAATAGGAGAATGCAAATCAAAAGCAATCCCTGGAGCAATTTATACCCAGTCAGCAAGAGGGAATGCAAGCTGGTCTCTGAAAATTAACATCTTGTCAGACAGGAATAATGATGAGAGAAACTCAGGATTATAGTTTGGTAGTTAAAACAGATATACCGAGACACCCTACGTTTTCTTCACTGGTTTCCTGTTACAGTCCTATGGCTTTAATAAACGAGCAAGTCAAAGATCAGCCACTGCTAATTGGGATGTAGACACTTGCAGGTCTGTCTGCTGTAGAGAGTCACTAATTCTAAATTACTGCTTTCGAACTTGATGTTGGGAGTCATGGTTACAACACCATGTATAAGTCATAAAGCTTCAGAGGAGAGCACCTGTGAAGTCTGCTGTAATTCACAAACTAGGGGGCGGAAAAGAATACACTGTACTGCATATTTTTTCACAATTACATTGGTATTACGCCACCAGTCATGGGAACAAGAAAAAGAAGCTTCTCAATGGCAGTGGTCTTCTAATAAAACAAGATAGGTATCTATTCATTCCTTCTGGGAATGTGGAGACGGGTGCCTTAAAACTGGCTGTCACCAGAAATGGTAGTTTCTTGCTGAATCAGAGGAACTTATTCAAAATATTAGGTGAAATGCTAACATTCTGGCATGGTGTGAAAAAGTATTTTAGTTTTGTCAATAATAAAAATATTCAGAACTTTAAACTTAAGGACTGGGACAAGGTCTATAGCAAATTGTAGGACTGAGCCCAAAATCTCAAACATAACAATAAATATCTCCGTGTCAGGACATTTTGGAACTTATATTTTACAAGATTGTCAATTTTATTTTTTATTTCTATATTTGTCCTTGTATTCTGTAAGTTAAAACCTTCCTTGTTTTTATGTTATGGAACCAACAGCTTTTTTGATACAAGTTTGATTCTCAGTACCACCTCTCCCGCTGAAAATGCCTATTTTCAAGATGGCAATGTAGTTAACCTTAACCATACTGAGGCAGAGGTGTCAAAAAAAGTATTTTAAATTATAATATACAGAAGTCTTTGCCTACGTCTGTCTATCCTACCACACTGGGCAAGGAACAGTTTCACCTTCTGCAAAGATGGAACACTACCTTTGTTACCTTCCATGAGGAGACAGGGAATTACTTTATTTACATATGACTTTTACTGTACCTTTTTCTTGGTCTTTCTAAAGGGCCATAGAGGATCTTACAAGACTGCAATATGTACTGCATGGTTATTGGTAGTCAGTGATGCACTGATATGAGAGTTTACTGTACTTCAAATATTTACCCTATACCTCCCATCTACCCTATACCTCCCATCTTCCTGCCAATGCCACAAAATTTAAACTCAAGAATCTATCAGATGTTCATAAAACAGCTATATCACCTTTGTGTACCTTTTTTCCCTCAGGGAAAAAGCAGACTTGCAACCTGTGACGACATCTGCTGGCTATAACAGTTGGTAAACGCACACCTCATAAGTGCATGCCTACGCGACACCACAGCTCCATGAATGCTGGCCCTTCTCTCAAGGTGCTTCGTGCAAAGGCCAGTTTTTCTGAACTATGGATTTTCAACTCTTGAAAAAAATTTGCCTTGTGATACAATGCTGATGTTATCTAGCAACAATGTTAGCTCTCTTAACTGCTTCAGTCACCCTCGTAACCCAGCACAATAGTTATAGCTGAGGCACTTGGGTATGGTCTGTGCTAGCTGATACGAAGATACTGCCTTCAGCCTCTGGCCAATTTGAGACAAGAGCAGCTGCCAGCAGCTGTATGAGCCCCCTTACCCCCTTCCTCCTGCTGTAACCTCAGAGCAGTGTTCTGCCACCTGTGCTGAACAAGTGATGGAACATGACACCACCTCTACCATGTCAAGCCTGATTAAAGTGACATAGAGCGGGCAAACTGTATACTCTTCAGGGAGCAAGGCATTTTTCAAATTCCCAGACACTCAAGGAGTGCTAGACTCTGCCACAGGAAACAGAGTTAAAGCCCAGCCATGACTAGGTACACTTCTGCGGTTCATGATGTCACCAATCTCCCCGTTACTTCTGGGAATTCTTCCCAGTGGTCCTCAGCATTTCATTTGTACCTGAGGACGAGTACTGAAGGAGTAATCATCCCTTGCCCATAGTCATTCTGGGACTACACAAAGGGAGCCTGGGACAGCTGCTGGAAGCTCATCGACTGATATCACAAATCCTTAATTATCAGAATTTATCCAGGTTTTCAAGGTTGGCTCTCAAGTCTATTCTGTATGGATACCAAAAACTGTATGTGCTCTTCCACAAGTTTAAGTAGCAATCACATGCACTTTAACCCTTAACTGAGTGTTGCTCACATATAATCTCTTTAATAACAACTTGTCCTAAAATCACCTACTGCTCCCCAACACATGCAGGTAAAGACTAAAATGTTGTTATAATTACTAGATTATTATTGTTTCTAAAATATTAATAGAATTTTTATTGCCAACTCTACCTCTTTAATATCAGATCTGGGAATGATCTTGCAGACATAAACAGTCCCATTGACTTGACATTTAGCACTACACAGAGGTAATGTCAGATCAAAAGAACATTAGATTTTTACAGAAGAAAAACCATATTTAACCATTATTTATGTATCTATACAAAATAATACAAACAATTTCTAATATGTTTTTTAAATGCAGCAGTAGGATTACAACTGCACAGAAGTGGCAGTGATCCACAGACACCTTCTGGGAGATTCAGGGAGAAAAGAAGCAGATATAATTGTTAACCCTTTATTTTTCTTATGCATTTTGAATCCTCCAGAAGTTTTGTCTATAGAACTTCGGAAATTTCTGTGAACCAGCTGTTGCCTCAATGGAGCAGTAAGACCGATTGTAAGAATAATCGAGAAACCTGTAGTAGTCAATATGACAACTGCAGTCCTTCAATAGCAGTGAGTTTAACAGGAAAATTTTCAGTTCAGAACTTACGAGCTCCCCTGAGTATAGCTCTGAAGCATATATGTTTCTTAAACTACTGCTATTTCGTCCAAGGAGCTTACAAGTCTAGTTTCTTGCCAAGCCCTCCAAGTTAAGCCTTGAAGGTCTTAAATACTGCATCAGAGACTCCACTCTGTGCTCATAAAATTTGTATTTTCTTTTTCAGGGGAAACATAAGTAACTATTTTTTCATACTGCAGATTCCAGGAAGGATCTGACTTGTTCAGAAATTTTACTGATCTCTGTCACATGTATATAGAACTGGGGCCAGACAGGCATTTTACTTCAAGTAATCAGAACTCAGACATAGCATACTTTTCATGCTAAACAAAAAGATATTATTGTATTTTTATTTAGTGGCAAGAGATAATATGAACCTTGATTTGAAGATATTTTCTACAACTTCAAAATCAGCTTAAAATGCCTATCTCACAGCCTATCTCACATTAATATTTTTAGTGCATACAATCAAGGCATATTTAAAGTAGCTCTTGAAACAGCATCCATATACTATCATGTCATGGTCAAGAAAAATACCTTTCGCTGTCCTTTCTGGGTCCTGACATTTTTTATTGGATTTTTGAGTCCAAAGTCTATATTTGAAGTAGGAATAATTTGTAGAAATAACAGAAAGATTCATGAATACAGGAAAGAATCATAATGACAATTTGTCCACCAAAGCTAAGGGGAATCAGGGAACGCTGAAATTAGGAAAACAGTTTTTCAGACTATCACAAGGAAAGCTCTTCAAGGAGAGGAGTATTTATTATTATAATTATCATCTCCATTAGTGAGGATGATAAAGATTTAATAATTCTTATTTTAAGAGTATGGAGAGGCCTCTAGCAATCAGATACTATTGTGTTAGGTATGATGTAAACTTAAGTAAATGTTAATGTCAGACATGTGGAATATGTCTACACTGTAAAACAAAAGGGATCACAGAACAAGGCGGAACAACATATCCCTCGTCGTATGCAGATGGATACACCTAAATTTTTTGAAACACATAAGTTACAAGCATGCTTCTACAAAATGAGGGAGAGGCATTGATATTCAGATAGTGTCGTAGACCCCAAAACTGTCTGGCCAAATAAGTTGGCAGTGTAGGAACTGATAAAAAGCTGACTTTATAACAAAGAGTGTTCTACTCATGTTGAATCTCATTTACTGACAAGACAAGCTAGATGGAGGCAATTTCGAAGAGCACAGCATGTAGGAGGGGAAGAGAAGAGCTGGCTGACTGGTGGACATGATGAAGAGCCTTGCTGGACAGAGAAAGCTAATTCTGGGAAGCACTTATGAGCTTATAAACACAACTGGCGGGACAGAAGAGTCAAAAAAAGAAAACAAAATAAAAGAAGACCCTCTTCTAAGGAAGGACAAGCACAATACAAAACAAAACACAAGAAACACAAGAAACAACACCAGAACCCAGACCGGACACAGACCTGGAGGGGCTCAGGTACAAGCCTTACACTTTAGACACATGGCAACTCTGCTCTGGGAGTAGATATCCTTAATTTGTGTGGAGATATGCTGCTTAACCTCATGGCCAGGGATCATTAGTTCTCTAGCATTCTTTCTCAACAGGATAGACAGAGAGATGAAGTAAAAAGATAGATGAGTGTCCTGGTTTCAGCTGGGGGCAGGAATCCGCCATCACTGCTTGGGATGGTGCCAATTCACCAGGCAGTGAGAGTGACCTGAATCATTATTATTATTGTTATTGCTATTGTTATTTTTCCTTTTCTGTTATTGTTTTTATTAAACTGTTGTTATCTCAACCCATGAGGTTTTTTTCTTCCTTTCCCCTCCTTTTTTTTCTCCTCTTCTCCCCACCCTTCTTGGTGGGGAAAGAAAGGGGACGGGGGTGAGCACGGACTGGCGTGGTTCTAGTTGCTGGCTGGTATTAAACCACAACAACGAGGAGAAGAGGAATAAAAGAAAATCAAGCAACCTAGGATACTTTTGCGCAGATGCAAAGTAAATATAAAGTCCTCATTTCCCCAGTGATTCTAATGACTGGTTCAAACATTCATGAAGGTGCTAAATCCTCACATACTTCCCAGTTTCCAGAGGAGCAGTCAGTGATAATAGACTGGTTCTCTGTCCATTATGTGTCTGTTAAAAACAGTTTTCTCTGACCTCTGAAACTCTAATCATGGCCAATCAGACTGAAAGTTATTTGGTCTCTTCGGGATGGGATCCCCTCTAGGTCAGCCTCCCTGATGTTACAATTCAGTATAGACCAGTTTCAAAAGACTCCAAAATGTGAGGAAAGACAATGGAGAGAAAATGCAAAAATAATGAAGTGCCTATAGTGCCATGTTGAAACATGAACACAGACATGCATGCTGAATGGTTGCAATACACACATCCATAGAACAGCTCTGTCTTACAACACTGCCTGGCCAACAGACCTACTCACCAGAATGTGCTGTAAAAAAAGGTATAAATCCTTTCTGTGACTGTGTATGAAGACTATATTCAGTGAATGAATTAATTTTTTAAGACTTTCCTGTCAGGCAGAGGAAGCGCTAGAAAACAAGTACAAGTTTAGTAAGAAAAATATCTAAAGGAAAACCATACAGTGCTGTCAGATAAGAATACTGAATGCCTTAAGGTTAATTTTGTATATAGCTTAATTTTTCATCAATTATCTGACGCACTAGAAAGTCTGGTGTTTGCATTTAATTTTCTATTATTTTTTTTTTAACTTTGTTGCACTTAAATCAGCTCTAATTTGTGCAAACATTTACTTAATACCTGCCATAAATTGTGAAACAAGGAGTGCTTGCAAGGCAGCAGTTAAAAACAGAGCTCCCTCTCTCTTGGGATGCCATTACTTCTGCAAACATGGATTCAGCCTCTCACAGTATGTGGAAAATATGCCAAAGAAATACAGTTAAATGTTAGATTTATCCTCTGGTGACTTTGTCTTGCATATCGTAGTGGCTAGTGGCCACCAAGGAAAACAGGAGAGGTGCAAA
Organism: Burhinus bistriatus; assembly: GCA_013397275.1. Taxonomy (NCBI): domain Eukaryota; kingdom Metazoa; phylum Chordata; class Aves; order Charadriiformes; family Burhinidae; genus Burhinus; species Burhinus bistriatus. Next base: position 1,087,464 of record VYXH01006452.1, on the reverse strand, counting down.
AATATTTAAGTCAATTACAGAGCAGGAATGAAACCTGGCAGCAGTATTTTTGCAGTATTCTGTGAAACAAGAAACAACTAGAAGTGTTCCATGTTTTTTCACTGCTCATGCTGTATTAGACATTTGGTGAGTAGCAGCTGTGCAATACCACTGTAGTCTCATATTTGTCTGCATTCCAGTACCACCTTTATTTTCTCATACCATAACCTCCTTAAACTTTTCAGCGTGTGATATAAAATTTCCAGGCTTCTCTTTCTCTACATTTAAGAACAGGCAAAGGCAAATCAGTCATTTGGAAAGGAGAAGAGAATGACATGTTGCAAATATTGTGAAAACCTATGGGAAAAAACACCAAATAGTTATTAAAAAATCATCATAGATTTTAAAACAACATTGGAAAACTAAAAGTTAGAACTGCCAGTGTACTCACAATTTTTTGATACTTTGTTCATTTGTATATCGCATACATCCTCACCCCTTTTGACTAATTGAAGGACTGGGACTGTGTTTTCTGTATATGCATTTTTTCTGTAGCGTCTAACTATTGCATAAGGGGATTGAACATTTTTGTGGTCCTCTAGAACTGAAATAAACAAACAAAAAACCCCAACCAAACAAATAAATAATTTAAGCATATTCAAACTGGGAAATATCAATAGCTAGCATAGAACAAGTTACTCTAGTTATAGACATTCAGTGTCTAATTACAGTTTAGTTTATATCTTAAGTACAGTACCTCTACCACCAAAGCAGCTGGATGGGTTCAGATGGCTGCAAAAAGCCTTGATGAAATCACTAAAGAAAGGTTAATAAGAGAAAAATCTCACATCTTTGTAACTGAGGACATGGTTTGCCGTCACAATCAGCAGTTATACAGCACCAAAGTCATCTTTCTGACTCAGGCTCAGTGTGACAGATAAATTGTTTGGTATTTGAAAGTTATTGTGAAAAATACTGAAAAGCGGTAGTTGATCTGTTGTGGGTTTTTTCATCAAAATTTCACTATGAAGGTTTTTGGTTTTGAAAGATCTTAATACCTGAAGAAATTTTAATTTGTCTATAAAAAGCTGTAAAGATGAAAAAACCAACAAGGTTCTGTAACTTTTTTTTTGTTGAGGTTTTTTTTTCCACATTTATATCTGTGATCAATGAATGGGGAGAGAAGATTTTTCTTGTGGAAAACCTGAAATAAAATGTCTCTGTGAAAACTTTCATTTAATCAAAAGGAAACATTTTGTCAGATTCATTTTTACCAGCTCTACCAAAGACCTGTGAAGACCCAACCTGAACTTGATGTTAGTGTAGAGATTCCAAGATAATTATCCTTGGTCCATGCTCTGTTTTGTGTAAGCCAGATATATAGAAGTTGTTAAACATGAAAACTACATAGTTGGCTGCTCTATGCTGTGCCAAATTATGTGGGCTACCTCTATCAATTGTGCAAAAGCACTGGTGTTAAGTTAGCCAGCCTTGGCATACATCAGTCAGTTAAATTAGTCCCAAAATGAAAATTCTTGTCCTATGTTATACTTGAGAAAGCTGCTACCGAGGACTGGAAATGAAAAGTAAAGTAGTAATAAACACCATCAAATAATTTTACACAGATGAGTTTTAAATAAGAGTAAATAAAGGAAGAAATTGGTTCTTTTGAAACTAGTTTAAATAAACTAGTTTCCATAAATGGAAACAGGTTAATTACTTACTATTATTCAATAATCCTGAGGACTATAAAAAACAAATAGAAACGAAGAGTCCTGTGAGAGACAAGGGGAAATGAAATCAGAATATCCGAATAGGGCAAGAAGCTAAAGGCTCTGAAGGAGGGGAAGAAATGACTTTAACTTAGTACTGCATCAATTCAGAATATACTGAAAAAAACAACCAACCAAACAAAAAAAGAATAATTAAAATTAAAACAAAAGAAAAAGACAACACCCCCTGAGATTTAATGTAATTTATATAACTAGAAAAATAATAAATCTGTAGTTTTTATTAGGGGATACAACCTCAGTTCCTAATCAGTGTAGGTGAACTGAGCTCTTTACATTTTATGCTTGTGTAATAAATCTTTGATTGTTTTTTCATTAGGAAGTTTACTTAGATAATATAAATAACCCTACTATTTTTGCATACAAATTAAGCTTAAGAGAGAAAAGAGATTGATCAAGTTACTGCTATTATAAGACAGATATTTAGCCTCAGTTTAACAATTTTTCTATTAGCATTCCTCCCACTAGCAAATAGATATACAAAAGATAGCAGATCTTCAGCTAGTACAAACTGGAATTGCTGTATAGTCTCAGTACAGTCACACTGATTTACACCATCTTAGCATCTGGCTTATTGTTTCTATTACCATTTTTCTGTTACTTGATGCTGCTTCAATTTTCTCCAAAGCCAGAGAGATCTAAGTTATAATAGGCAGTTACTTACATTATTGGTAGATAATAAAATAAAAAGAAATGGTTCTAATCGCTTCCTTGGCACTTTATGGGTATGCAGCAAAACAAAGACAAGGGTCTTTCTTACTCTAATGAGATTGCAATCTATGTTATACGTAGGCTAATACCATGCCCTATTCAAATTTCCCAGTGCTTCATATTCTTAGGTCCTTTGTGATTCCTGCAAACTGTTTTGGCTGAAATGTTAGGAGGGAATGGTGAACCAGAGCTGAGACAGGTCAAGGGCAAAGAGGACTTTGCTGAGCAAGTAAAAAAGTTGAAAGAGACTGGGACTGGGAACTAGTAAAAGACATAGAGAGTTATTTGACTAGCTTGGACAAATGGTTGAAAATCATGGAGATGCTTGTTGCTAGAACTTAAGCAATTTGGAACAGATGAACGGGAAATGGAGAAATAACAAGGAGAACTGTATGAGACATGCTGGGATGCAAAAGGATGGGAAATGGCCAGAAAGGAAGTGAGACTGCTAAAAGAGCCAAGGAGGGAGCACAGCAGTGATCTGAGACTCATGAAAAGTTCAGAGAGAGACTAGGTCTGGGACCCAAAGGAAAGGGAGGTGGGCATCAGAAGAGTTGGGAAAGGAGCACTGGACATGAATGGGCCAGTGGGCCAGTGTGACATATCTGAAGAATGCAAGTTGAGACAACGCACGCAAAAAAAATGAGAGTAGGAAGAAGAACTCAGAAGAAAGAAAATCGAGTGATTGAGCAGGGCCAGATGACAGAGATTTAAGCTTGGGGAAAGAGGCAGAGGGCTCAAGAAACCCCTGCAGAGCCCCAGGGGGAAGCCACAGCTCCCAACTCCACAGGCTGCTGGCATTTATGAAGCTGCTCTGCCCAGTGGCGCAAGAAGCAATGACAAACATAAATTGTCCCCCAAATATCACCTCAAAATAGTCACTGCGTATAACTCATACACAATGGAGAATTACATAGTTTGTTCACTTCTGAATATGGTTCTGGGGAGGGGAAAGTTCCAGACATCTTTCCTTCTTTCTGCCTTCTTTGAGGCTGATTGTTGTTTCATTATGGTTAATATAAAATTTGCCACAGCCTAAAACCATATGCTACATAGCAAAACAATATGCAAGATAAGACAGAGAATCCCATTTTAGTAAAGAAACTGTGTATAACACAACTGGCCAAGCTCTGCTAATGCTGTTTTTGAAGAGATGCCACTGGGAAAGGCAAAAGGAAGACATTAATTTTTTCAAGACTACACTCTTCCTACTCAGTTTCTAACTCAGTCCTTCCCTTGTCCAAAACTCCTGCTCCAACCACCAGATCCAATCCCTGTCACACCCCACTCTAAATCACATCCCATAGGGGGTTTTCAGGTTACTCCGAGATTCACGACTTGCCCCCAAAGCAGACTCTCTCTTCAGAAGCCAAACACATGGATTATGGATCCAGGTTTTCCCCCATGGCCTGCCTAGCACAACCACTGTCTTTCGCCAGGCCTTCATCCCTGCAGGAAGAGCTGGGACAAGGAGGAACCCTGGTGTGCCCTGGCCCCAGCTTGATGCTCAAGCGACCAGGAGCCAGGACGCACTGCGTCATGCACAAGCTCAGTCCAGATGCAGCCTGTGGGAAACTCTTTTACCAGCTTCACATCTGTAAAAAGTCAATATAGAAGCCAGTAATGTAAATGATTTCAATCTCTCCCTTCTTGCTGTTGGGATCGTTGTTACTGCCTAACACAACCAGCACTATTTCTATCTCTTGGTAAAATAGAAATTCTTTCATATAAGTTTGCTCCATATTACACCCAGGAACAATTGCAGTTGTGGTCAAAATGCCACATGTGAAAAAGTCTGGAAAATCCAAATTGTTTTGTTGAAAATGGATCTTGCTTATTACAGCCTTGTAGCTATCAGTGTTTGGTGAGCAGTCTGGGAATTACTCATCTAGATGAAACAGGAACAATTTTTAGTAACCATCATAATGGAATAAACAGCAAGGGAGAGGGAGAGAGTCAGTGAAATGATTGAAAATTCATGGGGGAAAAGTGTCTTGACAGCTTACCAGAAAAGTCCATTAAAAAACACAGTCCTTCAGATCAGGTACTTTTACAACCCAGAGGTCTTCACTCTATACAGTTATTTCTTTAATTGTCTTTAAAAGCTTTCCAACAATCAGCTGGAACTGCTGCTTTTGTCTTGTTGCTATGATTTCTTAAATTATTAGAAAATATTGCTAAAAAATAAGAAGTTTTTTCTTCTTGGCAGGGTTTTTGGTGTGTTTGTTGGATGATAAAAGAAGAGAAACTGGAGAAGTCTATGTTTTGCATACAATAGCCCTGAACCTTTCTCCCCCAAAAAAGTTTGATAGGATCGAAATGTTGAAGATTGCTGTTTGTACTGAAGGAGAAATGAAGGCTGGTTTGTTATAGCAGCACTCCGACAGACTCACTTGAAATAGAAGTGCTGTGCTGCTTTTGCAGCACCACTGCTTGAGTGACTGACAAACCTGTCACAGCACTTCCACAAACAGCAGAGGAAGGCACGTATTTCCAAGTGGATAGTTATCACAGAAATCTTATGCTGCAGCCCAATTATTCTGTTACTTAAGGAATCAACCTTGTTCTCCAGATATGACTAATACCCCTCTGAATATTCTTTCTTCATCTAAAGTTTAATGGTTTCCTTGTTTATATTTGCAAAATTCATTATGTTTATGACAAATCAGATATCTTTGAACCACTTGACATTTGTTTATTATATCCATTTTTATCTTTTTCACTTTGGAGTGGTTAATTCTTTGGCACAATGTGTTTCTCATAAATGCCTGTGCAATTTTTTCGTGAATTATATATAATATATAGATGGGTTTGTGGGTTTTTTTAATGAGTTTGCATAAAAAGATTTATTTGTGAAAGGACTGACTGAAAAGGAGTGGAAGATTAGGAAAAGCTTCCATCTCCTTAAAGTGAAGGTTTGAATTTATGCATGACGGAAGAGACAAAACAGACCTTATTTTCCTCTGCATTTAGGCTTGTTCCCTTTTCTCCCCGCCTTTAACCGACTGCCACAGCCTTCAAGCCTTCCACTTTTCTGACAACTTACCAATCCCTTGCCAAGAAACTAAGGTGGTTTTAAGCTGCTGTACTTCGGGAATCTGTTGAATCTGTTTGGTCTCTTGACTGCTGTGATGCTGAAAGGAAATTGCACTTTTGAGCAGCTTTTGTTCCATAATTCAAAGGCGGTGGAAACTGAAGCAATAAATTAAAAAGGTCTGCGACAAACAACAGAACAGAGAGATTACCCATATGGATAAAGAGTAAAAGAAAATGTACTAAAATACTCTGAATGAAAGGATGGAGCTGCTAGATGTTCCATCAGAGTAGCTGAATCTCTTTAGAAATGTCAAAAAAAACCTGGAAGAAAACTCAAATGCCATTTTCCTCTGCATGTAATGAGGAGCAGTAAATGGAAGACATCAGGTATTTTTCATGGTTGATTGGTTCCACAGCATCTGATTTGCCTAATAGCTCATACAGAAACAGTACTGCTGCCCATTCTATAAATGTATTTCACATGCATCTGACTTTTATCAGAGTAGACTAAGGGAAGGTGGAAAAACAGAGGACTTTAAGACTGACCTGGGGCTGAAAATTCCATCTTATAAGTTCTAAAAACCCAGTTCTCAATTGGATTTAGAATAAAATAACTCAGAATAAGACCATGTAGAGATCAAACTTTCATCCTCTGTCTTTTGCTATATAATACAAGTTACACATTTCTGGCAGACTCTGACCTTCCAGACGTAAGTGAATCTCTAAAAGTACATAAAAAAAGCCCAAGAACCTATGCCAGACGGGTCACAAAACTCAGTGCTCAAGATGAACAAAATAATATGCAGTGTGGTACTTTCTCTGACAGAGCACTGGTTTAGGCAATGCCTAGAAAATAGGAAACATGCAACAGAATAAAAGGAGCCACATTATTTTTCACAGTTTCTGAGTGCTGTTTGTACACAGGCGAGGAGAATTATGACAACCCTGTTAGCACGTAAGAGCTCCTTACAGAACTATAGACAGTGCTCCCACAAAAGTTGAGTTGACAGCCCACATGAAAACAAGTGAAACAGCACTTCTCCCAGGCTGGCTGTCAGTATATAAGTCACTGTGTTGTTATAAGATTTTTAGCAATTCTGAAATTATACTCAGGACAGTACAAGATAATATCTAATACTTTCTTTTATATTTGATAAAATTTATGACTATATTGTTATAAAAGGTATTTTTCCTACTTTGAAATTATGGCAGTGCCTTGAACATTCCTTGTAGTACAAATGATGATTTAAGGTAGCTATGGAGAGGGCAAGAGTTTGGGAAACTAAATAAGGTGACTTTAAAGAGGTCTCGGTCCTGAGGGACTGGGACAGAAAAGTGAAAATCCTCTAGAAAACAGATGTCCTCCAGGCAGAGTGCTGCACAATCTGCTTTCAGCATTAACATAACAAAAAAATAGGACCACTGGCTTGCAACAGAAGGAACCAAATTAACCTAAGAGTAGTTTGATATAAAAACTGCCATGTCTGTTCATTTGAGTCTCTGTGGCTACCCGAAACACAATGAAAACAGCTTGCCAACACAAACAAAGGAAACTGGCAAATTGTCTTAAGAGCACGATCTTATGCTTTCAGTTAAAAATATATGGCTTACAAGTTGAAAACAAGCTTAGGAGAACATTAATAGCTGCAAGCACATTCTCTAGAGCATATGATAAAAACACAATTAAGTCTTATTAAAAAAGAAGTTGTTGGATAAACTGTACATGGATCGGCATTTTAGGAGAGAGGAAACAATGTTAGCTCAGGGTGGTTGGAAGCTCATGCCCATAGCCACTACTATCAAGCCAAGGGGAATCTCTCAAATCCAAAAACGAATTCTGTTTAAAGACAACAGAGAACAGTATGTTTAATAGATTATATAAATGTTGTTTAAGAATGTAAAGAAACCCAAAACAACCCAACACAAAAAACACAGAATGATATTTTGCTCTGGTCTCCACTGAATAGCAGTACTGGGAAGATATCAAGACACATTATATATGCTAAAACAGAGACCAGGACAAGCAGGAGAGTGTGTGCTGGTGGTGCAGGAAAAGCCAACCCAAAGTAAGAACATACATACACAGTGAAATAATTTTTTCTGAAAGACAAGTGTGACTATGCATATCAAAGATGGTTTACTGTTAGGTGCAGTATACTGGATGTAACAACAATACACAGATTTAGTGAACATTAATTTAGACAGTCTTCAGTAACATTTATTTAGTTATTTTATGGAAAACAAATTTCCTAATTTTCATTAGTCTCAGAAACCCTGATCTGATGGATTGGTAAATTAAGGAATACAAAAGATCACAAAGTAAGATCCCAATTATACATATCATTTTTCAGGGACAGGGTGTATGGCAGATACAGTGAAATACCAGTTGCACCTTCTGACACTCATCTAACAACACAGGGAACAAGGAGGTCTTTGACACCAGGAATTCAGGAAAGAATTCAGTGTATGCAGAAATGTAACAAGAAGTCAAACATAGCAACAAGAGTTAGCATAATATGGGGTACTGGAAGCAGTGATGACTTTGGGTAAATGATGAAATATGAATTTCTACCAAGTACCGTGGCTGCAGGCAGTTACAGTTGCCCAATGGCTTGCTCACAGCCTTGTAAGGTTGTTATCCCCCCTGGACACATCCTGAAGAGGAACAGAGAACTGCACTTTCACCAGCAAGTGGAAGATAAAAGAAAAATATGCTCAAATTTGCTGACTAAAGTTGCATGCAGATAAAAGTTGCCAATAGCCAGGTAGGGCCCAAGACATTACAACGTCAGAACAAATGAACTTAGTACCAGAGTCTTGAAAGTTAAGTAACGCGATTCCAAACACCACAAAGTCTAGGTTCTAACTTTATAACAGGACCTGTGTTTTGAGGCAGAAAAAAGAATAGCAAGAATAAAACAAATACAGATATCACAGGAAAGCTAAGGATGGGAGAGGAGGAATTAAATCATACAAGCAGGATCTACAAGGCCCTGTCCAGAATAGGATTAATCATATTACCTTCATGTGCTAACTTTTAATTCAGGGATGAGTAAGGCATAAAACCCCAAGATGGAGTCAGAGAGCACTTAAAGTTGCAGGAGGGAAATATATAATTACTTCTCAGCCAGCTAATGTTAAAAAA
>VYXH01006452.1:1023121-1068912 GCA_013397275.1 Burhinus bistriatus | reverse complement strand
GATCTCTCTGCAGAGCCTTCCCACCCTCAAGCAGATCAACACTCCCGCTTAATTTGGTGTCATCTGTCCTAGCTGGATTCAGTGAACAAGGATTTCTTCAACTTGCATGCAGGGTTAGAGAGACTCGGGGTTAGTCCTCAGCAGTAGTTACACCTTTTAAACTTGGGCTTATACAGCTAAGGTAGGAAAAATGAAAGAAATAACAGAATCAATGCTTGTAGCGGTTCTGTTTCTTTAAACAAAGCTGAGGAGCATTGTTATTTACCTTCCATGGTTTGTGCTACAGGTAAACCCATAGTGTTAAAACCTACCACCATCTTTTCACAGTACAGATAGCAAGAGTTTATCCTTACGTTAGTGTCAGAATAGATCATACTTGTGGAGTGTTTTGATAACGTCTCACTGGTGACAACACAAACTCTATATCCATCTGGCTCCAAACAACAACTTTATTTCTACTCACCTTGAGGGCAGCTGCTGCAAGCAGTTGAGAATTTCTTTCTGCAATAATTAAAGTTGTTTAACTATTTACAAAATCCCTAAACCATCTCCTACAATACCTTCAATTTCATTTGAAAAAAAAATAATCCAATTTAAATAAAATTAAAATACTACTCTGATATAAAGGAACGGTATATTCTGGAACTTAACACAGTGTGTGAAAATTAATTTGAGAGGTTTTTTTGGTCTCATTGTGGCTCACATGCTGTTGCTAGAAAATACAGTTAAGATTAATTTCCACTATATAGTGTATTCCAAACTTGATTTTGGAAACATACAGTTTACAGACATTGAAGTATATCACCTTGTACAGTTGGCTTTGAACATTTTGGTAGGAACAGTACCTTTTCACATTTTATTTTAACACCTGGATTGGGTTGAATTATTTGTTTTGATGGAAAAGGCTGTAACAAGAAATTCCCTCACTGGGAATAAAAGAGTTGCTATAAAATTCAGGTTGTATATGCAGTTCATAAGTAGAAGCATTTAATACAGTATATCTCTCCCTCTCTCAAGTGTTACACAGTTAGCCAGTTTGGTTAGATGTACTGGATAAATGAAAGACAAGCATCTTGTAGCTGTCCCAGACTCAGGGAATTGAGAGTTGGAAATAATATGTTCCTTTTTTTCAGCTGTCCTCTGCCAACACAGACCTCTTCGATTTACTACGTTCTCAAGTCTTTTAGCAGACTAATTTTTAAATGATTCACTGCTGGACTTTCTACTGCTTCCCTCTAGAGACTGTATCGCTCTGATAAATGTCACCATTAGAAAGTGCATCAGCAGTCAGGCTCAAATAGCTTTCGTTCAGTTTCATCTCAATATTACCTCATGAGCTACATTACAGAAATCCTGTCCCTCCTTGGCCGCCACAGTGCTCTTACTTGCATTATTACAGCCTTTTGAAACTCACATCAAGACTGGGGTCTCCTTGAACTGTGTTTTTAGTATGAAAGCTTTATAAATTATTTTTTCTACCTTGCCAGTTTGCAGTCTCTTCAGACAAGTGAATTGGCAAATATGAAGTGCTAAGGAGACAGACATAATACAAAAACGAGCCCATGCAAATATTTTGGTACTTATAAACAGACAAGCGCACTGACATTTAACCTACCTTTCTGTCATGGTGTAACTCCAGCTGGCAACTAGAACCATGCAGCTGCTCTCTCGCTCCCCTAAGTTGCGATGGGAAGAGCATTGGAAGAGTAAAAGTCAGGAAAAACCCATGGGTTGAGATGAAGACAGTTTAATAGACAGAGCAAAAGCCACTCACGTAAGCAAAGCAAAACAAGAAATTCATTCACTGCTTCCCATCGGCAGGCAGGTGTTCAGCCATCTCCAGGAAAGCCGGGCTCCGTCATGTATAACAGTTACTTGGGAAGACAAACACCACAACTTTGAATATCCCCACCTTCCTTCTTCTTCCCCCAGCTTTATATACTGAGCATGACATCATATAGTATGGAATATCCCTTTGGTCAGTTGGAGTCAGCTGTCCCAGCTGCACCCGCTCCCAACTTCTTGTGCCCTCCCACCCTACTTGCTGGCAGGGCGGTGTGAGAAGCAGAAAAGGCCTTGACTGCCTAGCAACAACTAAAAACAACAGTGCGCTATCAAAAGTATTTGTCATCCCAAATCCAAAACATAGCACTATACCAGCTGCTAGTAAAAATGTTAACTCTATCCCAACCGAAACCATGACATCTTTCCTCCTTTTTGTGTTTTTTTTTCTTATCAACTGTCATGGGCTTGTTAGTTGTAAATTAGCCCAAAAAAAACCCTTTCAAGCATGTTTGGGGCCTTACGCAATGGCCTTTCTACACCCTCAGCTGCTTTTTTTGTAAACATTTTTTCTTGTACAGAACTACACAAACATATTCATGATATATCACACAGTACTATTTGGAAACAATAGAGGAACCTAAATTACCTGCATTTCGGTAAAAATTTTGGCTCAATATACAATGCTTGTCACAAAAGCTAAGGTGGTAGGATGTACACAGAAAAGGCTGAAAAACAAGATTAAAATTATAGGATGCTGTCCAAAATCAGTGGTGCCACCTCATTTAGAATCCAGGATCCAGGTCACAGGATCTCGCTAAAGGAAGTTGAAGAATTAAGGAAAGAGGAGAAATTATATGTTTAAGACAGTAAAATACTGGAAAAAGACAAGAATAGGATAGTTAATCTTGCAATAAGATGGATAAAACAAGACACAAGAAAGGAGTGAAAAATGGTATGTGGTATAATGGTTTTCAGCCAGAGGATATCAAGGATAAGGGGTCATAAAAAGTAATCAAATGGTCCTATAGCACTCAAAAATATGTTACAATTTAGAATTAATAAACTCTTGTTCAGCTTTAGCCACACATCCTTGCCCTTCAAGATCAAGTATTTTCTGTCAAGATCTCAAAATGAGTACCAAAACATAAGACATGAGGCTTTGCCAGTGTTATTACAGATGCATGTTTTACTCTTTCAGTAAAAAATAATGGATCAAGTGAAAAATATTCTGAATACACGTTTATTAACCCACAAGGGTGGCTTAGAATCATATGTCCATCTTCTTTCATTCTTCACTACATTTTTTTTGTTAATGAAGTATTTAATAAATACTAGAAAAGCCAGCTGAAATGTTTGATTCTAATTCACCAGGTGTACAATGCTTTCAGCTGATTCTCCTAGGATAACAAAAGAAGAAATTTGTCAGCCTGTTTTACCTAATTAACCAGCAGATCATGCACAGCAGCCAGGACAAGGGTCAGTACAGTTGCCACCTGCCTGGGAAAAGCTGTCCCAGTGACCTGGCTCCTAGCACTCTAGGGCAGAGCGATGATGGCTCCTCAAATTCTCTTACCGTGGCTGTTCAATCTCACATAAAATTATTAAGGATTCATTGCACACAGATATTCCACCTCCCTAGCAAGTACTCTACCTGCCAGGATGAAGCACCATTCCCAGGGACTCTCTGACCTGACTAATATTTTAAATATTTTATTCAATATCAAATAGCTCCAATAAGTGAGATCAAGGAAGACCTGCCCATATGACCCCAGGAATACATTACTGTGGACCTCTCCCAGGGGACTGGGATCTTTTTTACTCTCCCTGCTCACAATCACCCATGAGCAAATCTGAGCTGGTGTCTCTTTCACAGATGTCCTAGCTACCAGTTATGGAGCCACTGACATTAATTTCAGCTGGTTCTGCATGAGAGTGTCAGTACTTTATACACAGTGGAATAAGATCAAGGGGAGGCTGAGGGCACTTCTATCAGACCATGCCCTTCATGAGGCACAGAAAGCAAATTAGAGGGTATATAAAAGAGTCTGGGCTGATACAACTAGCAGCACTGTGGGTTTGCTCTCAAGATAAAACAAGCAGATACTGCCTTTCCCAAACTGCCAGGTAATTTCTGCCTTAGCTTTCACCTGTACACCCATCTCCAGGGGCAAGAGTTCAGACTTCAGCGCCAGTTCTTGGTGTCACCGCTGTTGGCCAAGTGCCCCGCTCTGCTGCCTACATCAGCTCCTGTGTCTGCACCCTCATCTGATTGCAACTGAGCTGAGAGCCCAGCAACATTTGGTATAAGCCATAAACCAGCCCCAGCCGGTTGCTATCACCTTAGAGAAAACAGTGCTTGATCCAAAGCCTACCGAATGCAATGGAAATACAGCGCTATCATTTGAATCCAAATAAGAAAGTGTTTAGGGAAAAAAAAAAAGTTTTATTTTGAGGTCTCCCTTTCCAATGCTAAATAACTAAAATGCAAATCTTAAATACTTCAGAGTGAAAAATACTGGGTTTGACACATTATATGAACCAATTCAAGCAGAAACCATTTCCAGCTGATAAGTTTCTCTCTAACTCTTGTGTTCTGAGTTCTTTGCATGCTATGTTGCAGGAACAATTCAGTCACCACCATCCCTACACCAAACCATATAAGTAGACTCTTAGATACTTTTCTGAAATGCACTAATATTAATGGTGTTTGTATTGCAGCTGTTTTAACTCCAAGGAAAAATACATAAACATGTTTAAAAATTAAGTCCTTTGCAAAACAGTGAAGTTGGAGATACTTGGTGCTATGCTCCACTGAAGCATTTTTACACAATCACATCAGAGTTTATAGGAAGGACAGGCTGCCTATTTTTTAAAACATGTTTTGGTCCTGAAAGATGAAACTGACTTTCCTTTGAATCTGACATGAGGAAGCTACAGAAAAGTGAAAATAAAATCATCCCTATTCCTGTAGTTTTACATTCAGACCAGAACAGTGGATATTTTTGTTCTTACGTGCCTAATGCTCTAGTGTTGTTGTCAGTGCCCGAACACTGCTTTTTCTCATGATGGATAAACTTCTGCAGCAATTACACTGGCAGCTTCCAGGTAAGAGGTGGAATATTCACTTCTCAAACCCTTGCCTATTCACACACAACTTTCATCATTAAATTACCTTCTCCTCTGTATCTCAAAAGTCTAGGAGCATAACACTGTGCTGCAAATCAACAGCTAGTTTATTACCCTATTTTAATTTCCATTCTTCTCTGAATTTATTTCAGCCTTAATAATTTCAGTTAACGTATTATAGCGTGATTGATATACAGCAGATTTTTATCTATGATATACAGAAGATATAAGGTTGAGATATACTGTCGGCAACTACTGCTTAGGTTGTGCCTTGGCAGAAATTACGGTTCCTATCCACTTTAGGCTGTCTAAGACTCTAAGGAATAGTTGCTGACTTTGGTTCAGCCCCAGTCTGGACTGTGAGGATGAAAGGATTCAATGCATCCCATTACTCCTCAATGTTTTCTGAGCATCATCTGTATAAATACCTTCAGTTTGATTGATATAATATTTTGGGGATGTAAAGCAAAAACGTGTAGCTTGACATTGCTGAATTCATTTCATAGCACAAAGATGAGCATTGTACAGTTTGGAATATACAGGCCATCGGTTTCTTTTGACCCACACAGACTGAAATGTAATGTATTGTAATAACGTAAGTGTAGCCTGGATGATAATAAAATAAACTGTTATATCACAGATTCAGGCAAAATATGTTTCAACAAAGAGCGCTAATTACAATGCGCATCTCTGGATTACTTAAACTTAAGTGATCCTGTCATATGCATCACTGACATTAAAATGACTTGCTAATGTCAGTCATAAACAGTGATGTCATACTCTAAACTGCTCTAAGTGAAAAATAGTTCTCGTTCAGTTTCTAGATAAGCTTTTTGCAAGCGTGCCTCACAGCAAAATCACAAGCTGGATTTCACTGTCAGAGCTTTTGCTCCCAAACTTGTATTTATTAGTCCACATATAAAAGCATGCATGAAAAGGAGCTGACAGAGCACAGTGAGGAATGAATTTCAAGTATATTCCAGCATCAAAGGTCAGAAGCAGATTTCCTATTTGAGTAGCAATTATAAATAGCCATCAGAGGTGAAACAGGATTGAAATACTGGGTTATGTTGTGATTCCTGTTGATTTTGAAAGGTTAACATTTTGAAGGAAAGAAGAAAAACCCCTATTTCATCTCTTTAAAAAATTAAATGCTTTCCAAAAGGAGTAGAAATAGGGTACTAGAGCACTGTTTTTTTTCCAAGAGAGGTATTCACATACTCAAAGATTTTAAGAAGGACAATCCAAGGACACCTTCCTATTCATATATTATCTGTTTTCCTCTTCCATGTCAAACCCCTCAATACATGCTTCACACCCCAAAGAGATTCACTGTCTAGACTGAGCAGCAGATGGCTGCTGATGTGCACCCCGTGGCCCCGCTCTCCTCGTCATCTACAGCACGTTAAGGTCGTGCAAAATTTCTGTGTCCTGAAAGCCTCCTCTGAAAGCATCCAGATCCAAGGGATCAGAGGGGAGGACCTCCAGGACCATAGATTTCCAACCATATGTGTTGCTTTTCCAGGATATAACTAATTCCCAAAACACAATTGTTTATACACCCCTTTTTTCTCCATTCATAAGTGCCACTTGATTTGCTAACTCTCATGATTACCTTTGCTTGGATACCACTCTTACTTCTCTTTCTGTTCTTCGGTTTCAATATGTCATCCGCAATTTCCTTGTTATCACCTCTGTTCTTCTTTCCCATGTTCCTCCCCTCACCCAAAATGCACCCAATTCCACCACTGTAATACCTGAACTTAATAATTATTGCTGGAGAGAATATAACAATACAAACTACTTTCCTACTCCCAGTACATTTTTGATAGTATTTTACATCTTTTCAGCAAGAATGCTTAGGAATATTTACAGCACTGAAAGGATAAAAAGAGTCAGTGCTGGGACTCCTGTGAAGTGTGAAAATCCTTGTGATTGTGAAACGTTTCATTAAACAGCTGCTGTATCTATTCCACACTTTAGCATTTAGAAGAAATAACACGAATAGAAGGCTTTGCTTAAGCTGACTTTGCACAGACCAACTGTGAAACACACCATTATAAATTAAATTACTTTGACAAGTAACAGCCCTCACAACTACTTTGGCCTAATGGTCTCAGCAAGGGTCTCGGGATACGAGGTTTATCTAGGTGACATCATTGAGAAGCCAAAGAAGGAAATTAAACATATCCTAGGTGATTTCCTCTGAACAGGCTCTATGTGAAAGATGATAAATAGAGCTCTGTATTTTGAACAGGAGGTTGCAGCAGGGGCAGTGCTGACACGCTCTAGGCTTTGTGCCAAGGTATTTATTTACTTGTTGTGTCATGACAAATATTAAGCCACAATCTGAAGTCTCACCAAGCAGCTAAACCTCAGAGGGCCTGGCACAGAGGATCTTGCTGTGTCTCTGTGTCCCCTTTCCTTGGGGAATGAGGAGTCCACGGGTTTCATCAGTGCCCTGACCACAAGGGTTTATATTTCACCATGGGGATGAAAACTATTGCATTTTTGCCAGTGAATAACCCAAATGCTTTTCCTGGGACTGTCAAATTTGCACAATGCTCCACATTTCTGAACAAGTCTAAAACAAAACAGTTTTGATTTAACAATAGAAAAATATATTTTAAATATTGAATGGCTGTGTTTGGGAGGAGTACTGGCTTAGATCTCTGCGTACCAGGAAATGGCTTCTATCAGACATTTGCTGACCAGAAAACAAAATAAAATTTCACAGACTATTGGTAAAACTACGCGAATTATCACTTAATGAAATGGTTACAGACTAGGGACTGCACATGTTACATTTTACTGAGAAAAGCTTTGTAGGTTACAAGAAAAAAGTAAGGAATAAGAATTATGAAATAGCTACTTAATGAAAAAAATGGTTATACCCATTTAGGATAATTTACCACTCTGGTTTGTGTAGTCACTGAAAATGGTTTAACTTGGATGCTATAAAAGCATACTTTGGTATGTAAGTTATCAACCAGTGCAAATAATACATCCTCCCCATTGCATTCAAGATTTGAAGAGTACTCGCAGCAATATTAGGAACACACCAGCACTAGGCCGGTGAGCTTCTGTACAAATCACTGCAGAAATGTGCGCTGAATGAGTCTCTGAAATGAGGATGCATACTTAAACCACCACTGAAGGAATACAAAAGCAGCTAGATCCAATTCATTTGTGCACATTTTATGTACTCAGACACTGGGTTGTGAAGCAATAATTGAAAAATTATATGTGGCTTTTTTGCTCACATTTGATTAAATTGCCACTCTTAGACATGTCAGGAAAAACTCAGTGGTACACTGTGCTGCCCCATATACAAAAGAGCCGGGTCACTCTTTTCTTTCCCTGGCCCTTTACTTCTCAAGTCTGGGAGAACAAAAAGCACCATGAGATGACATTTCCTGAGCCTGATTCCCCACTGCTTCCCCAGTGCCATAGCAGTAATATCCTGTGTTGATTTTGCTAAGCAGGAGGAAGAAGGAATCAGACCTACTGTCTTCAAAGGAAAAATTTTATTCCCAGTCCCTGCTAGTAAAAGCCATTTTACAGCTTTTGAAGGAACTGCCTCTGTGTCCTAAATGGACACAAATCAAGACGTATAAACTGATGCTTGGAAGAAAGTGAGATTTGGACAATGAAATCTGTTTTGTAGTGCATGAGATTGAAGAGGGCCTGGGACAAGAAATCAAAAAGCAGCACTCTTAGGTCTACGGTATCTGTGATGCAATTTTGCCAGTCTAAACATAGAGGCTTTGCACCATACAATAAAAGATGAAAAGACACCCGCTCACATCCATAAATCTACCTGAAGAACAGTATTCAGTCTTGGAGCTAGCCTGGATGTTAATCGGCAAGCACCATGAACTCACATCTGGCATGAGTACAGAAAAGCATCAGGGTGAAGGAAGTGGGCACTTTCACCCAGGGGCTGTGGAGTATCCATGCTGCGCTCCTCAGTAAATTGCTGCCTCTGCCTGGTAACGCTGGAAGGGAAGTGAAGGTTATGAAATAGCAGGGAAGTGGGAAAAACAACTACCAGCTATGCAGCCTTTGTTGTCAAATGTCTGCTGACATCGTTTTTATATTCACAGGAAAGCCGATGGCAGAAGAAAATTTTAGCTTTCTACTAGCAGCAAAACGTCATTGAAGATTATCGTATCTCCAGCTGCCTTCAGTGTGCACTGCTGTTTTGCTGCCTGAATTTCAGTTTGCAGTATTGTATTGGTCTTCTCCAGCCTTCACAAGCTTTAATTCCAGAAACACTTGTTCAGTCAGTAACATTCAATTATCTGTGGTAAAAATGTAACTTGTGTTATTGATAGTCTTCCGCATCTCAAATTAAGGCTAATTGCATTGTCTTGTCTCTTCATCTAACAGTTTCTTCCCACTTTACACAGAGAAGAAATGTTTAAAAATAAACAATCAGAAAAACGTGCTGCTAGAGATAGGCTAAGTATGAAGTACTGTGGCTAGAAAGATGCCTCTGCTAATGGCTACCAGGAATCAGCTGATCTCTCAAGTTCTGGGAATGCATGTTTCATAGTGACTTCACTATTGAAAACGCTTTGTGAGGATTTAGGAGGAAGATTCCCCCAACTGTGCATAGTGGAAATGTAAAAGTATAGAAATAGAAAAATGTAATTCAGAGGAGATAAGAGACGAGTGAAAAGAGAGGAGAGAAATTAGCATTACTGGACTACAGAGGCACTGAACACACAGTGCAAAGCTCTCTGGCACCTATTTTGTGTGTGTGACTTTGTCTTTACATTGTAAAACTGAGTTCTTAACCCTTCTGCTCTTCTACCACTTCATTGTAACAAGCAAAGTGAGGTGGGACTTACAGGAGACACGTGACAAGCCAGTGCCATTGCAGAGCTGGTCATGATGTGGCGCTGACTGTCATGGCAAACTGTGGGCTGCAGCTTCCATCTCATGCCTGTCCATGTAAAGAGAATAACATGTGCCAGGCACCACAGATGGGTCAACAGCTGGCACACGTGAGTTTTGTGTATCACTGAGTATTTCCCAGCCAACCAGATAGTTTTGGAAAACGTTTAGGGAAGGCAGTAGAAAGCTGTCCAGTGCCATTGATAACAAGAAGAATAATGCTCCACAGAAGACTTGCTGCCAGAGCAAACTGTTGGCATGTGATAAATATCACAAAACTTGCAACTTTTTCACAGCTAGCTCACCAGCCAAATGTCACCCACTTCCAAGGAGTCTCTTACAGCAGTTTTATAAAAATAGAAAAAGATATTCACTGGCACTAATAAACTCCCTTTACAATAGCCTCAGTACTTGAACCAAAGCCAATGTTAACTCTCACCCCCCAAACCTGACCCTGTGTCTTAAGTCACTGTCAGATTTGATAACATTCTCCAGCTGAGAGTAGGAGGATATTTGCTGTGAAATTTAAACTGACACCAGTAGTAATGTTGTCCATGGATTTACTCTTTCTTTTGAAACCATAATAGTTCTTGACTTATTCTGTCACTAACAGTAGACATAGGCAGAGGAAGGGGGCAGTGCAGTTCTAGGAGTATTCAACACTATCAATAGCTTTTCTTCAGACATGTTAGGTAATATTCAAAAGGAAAACCTGAAAACTCAATGTCCTCATTCTCCAGGATATATGTAAATCCCATGTTGACTGATTCTATGAGGGACTATCATCTTCATGCAATTTTTTTCCTTATAACCGATTATTCACTGCTGAACACATAGTGACAACCCTACCGAAATACTTGGACAATGAAGCTGGTGATGAATGCTAACATGTGCATGCAACATGGCACATGCTTAATGTAATTTGTCACAAGATGTCTATGGTCCAATGGCTTCCAAATCAGTCCTTGGAAGTCTTCTCTGACACAGTGCTTCACAAAACCCAACTACAGTTCAGCAGATGAGTCACTGCAGTCACTTTTTTTCATGTTGACCACCAACATCTTGCTTGTTCATGTACTGCACTTTGCTGTATTACCCATTTGCTGCCTACATGTTGCATTTACAATATATCCCTCAAAGCAAGAGACAACCCCTTGTGTATATTTGTACAGTGCCTTGCACAGTAGAGCTCTGGCCTCTAGGTGTTACCATAATATAAAGAATAAATAAAATCTCTATTTTGGGATATCCAGCCATTTTCCAAACACAAAGTAAGGTTTTGTTTTTACAATATTTAATTAATAAGCATCATTTTTCATAACAAACAATAGCAGGGTACTAAACCAATATTAACCATAGGAAAAAGACTGTATTTTGCTTCTACCCAAAAGTACTTAATCCAGGCTTGCTGGAAGGCTTCCTTTATTACAGATGCTTCTTTTTTTTTTCTTTTTTTTTTTTTCTTTCAGGTGAATAACATGGCAGTGGACATCGCCTGAGGTATTAACAGAGCCCTGATATAATTGAGAGGGGCTGAGACAAAGTGTACTGACAAAAGGTCCTGAACTCCAGAACTTGCTTTTCCCATCCTTCCACAAAGCTTGAATTAGTTGACCTCTAGGTCGTGCTACAAAGCATACTTTTTTTCTACCAGGCTCTTTCTGGGAAAGCAGGATGAGTGAGCTGTGTTGGATGATGGGCAAGACCTCATTTTCAGTACTTTCAGAAGGCTTTTATACTATGGCACTGGTTTTGACTTGTGTTTTATTTCACATGCTTTCTTGGACTTTTGGATAGGCTTCTTTTTCACTAAATCAAAACAATAAATAATGATGCAGTAGATTGCTGTTGAAACTACAACACTTACTTTTACAACAGTTCTAGTAATTTCTGAACAGTTTGTTCCCAACAGAAGTAGGCGGGAGGAGGAGGAGGAAGAAGGGACAGTCTGTCACCGACTGCTGTTGTGGAACAAAATTTTCCTTCGATTGCCTGCCTGGGCTGACACTGCAGCTACCTTGTATTATTGTAGTAGACATTACCCTAGTAGTGCTCTCCAGAGCTGCATCAGAAGCAGCATCACAGTCTCTTAACTCAGGCTCACTTTACGCACCAGGGAAATGCAGAACAGAAATCGACAGGAGGATAATTCCAGAAATAGCTTTAACCTGTGCCTTTTGTTATGGTTCAGTATAAAAAGAGGTCTGGTCCAAGAAAAGCCGTAGCTTGTCCTCAGCTCCTAATAGTACGATTGGGGACTGCTGGTTCAAGTTTCGTCTGGGTCCTGAGGCTGGTTCTAGTTTGTCTAAGCTGGCTGAAAAAAATGCAGTGGTACCAGGTGTACTGGATGAAGACAAAAAATTCAGGTGCAATAGATATCCTGCCAAAGTTTGTTTGCAAACAGAGTTGAGTTTAGGACAGATTATTTTGCTATGAAACCCACAGTCAATGTGTTTAAACACTACAGATACTGATGTATGTTGTGATGTGTAGGCGTCCACCTTACTAACAGCTGATCAGAGAGGGAGCCAGCAAGAAGAGTCCAACACCTTTATTCTGTGTGATCTAACTCCCAGAAAGCATCTATACAAAATCAGCTCTAAAATATTTTTCTTTTCTATTTTTTTGTTTTGGACCTTGCCAAGATGAGTGGCTAATGCAGTTCTTTCCAAAGACAGTAAAGGTTTTGCTTTGTGAATAAATTAAAAACTATCTAAACTGATTTGCAATCTCTTTTATATGAGACCTTCTGAAGCCACTCTTTGCCTAGGCTTTTCCCTGGTCTAGGACAAAGCTGCCTTTTGCTCTGTAAGTGTATTACTTCAGTGTAGCTGACACTCACATTAGTGGGCATGACATAATTCAAAAATACAGTGTGTCCCTGCTTTTATTCATTTTTCAGGATAATAGACAGAGTCACAGAGTGCTTCGTGTGATTTGGGAATTAACATGGGTAGTGGAAAAATTCTGTCCCCAAATTCAAGAGGAAGAAATTACTGTGCAAGTACTTCCTCCCTCTGACAATTTTTACAACATCTAGATATAGCCAATTATTTCTAAGTTTTTATTTGGCTTGGAGTATCTCTTTAGTTATTTCAAAAGTTTGATGTTCTTCACCCAGTGTTTGGGAAGAACGGTCAAGCATCACCCACTCTGCTGCTTTTCTTTTTATCATGAATGTGCCCCCTACTTTACTAAGAAAGCCATGCAAAACCCTTCAGACCCCAAAATAACAGATTTTTAAGTAGAGCTGTTAAGATAAAAATACATATATATCATCATGACACCAGAAACATTAAGCAGAAGATCTGAATTTTTAATCTGAGTAATTGAGCTTACAGATTTTCACGGTATTCAACACAGTGAATGGTAACAGGACTGAGGAAGGTCTTTCTGCAGAGCCGGGTAAAAGCCCGGTCCAGTTGCATTGATGCAATTCTTGAAACCACAACCATTTCTTTCCACCCAGTAGCACGTGCCTCCACGATGTGCCCTGCTTCCACCGGGATGGGACAACGTCAATTACACTGCTGCAGGAGTTCTTCTGCTCCTGTTGGTGAAGCATGATCTTTGCCCCTCACCTCTGAACCAACTAGTATTGAAATTTCAATGCCCTGCTGACTTGTTCTGTGTGTGCGGTGTTCAACATCAGTTTCTCAACTTGTTCTTATTAAGAAAATACCGAACAAAAGATGGTATTTATTAAACCCTTAGGAGAAGAAGATCAGTAGCATTTTCCCCACTGGCATTTTATACAGACCAAATATATTTATACTTGGTGGAAGATTCTCAAAGTGACTAATCTGAATTAGCTCCTACCTGAATAAATAGCTGAAAGACAGGCTCCTTTGTGTCATATATCCAATTCCTTGGGAAATCGAACTGTTTTAGCTGTCTAAGGCCTGGGCTACAAAAGTGAAAGGCATAATTCAAATGGTGTGCTTTTAAACTAACTCATCTTCAAGTAAACCAAAAACCTCCTATCGTGCTGAAATAAAAGCACATCCCTGCAGATTTCATTGGCTTAAGTTCTGTCATTTGAGGAAACCTTAACTAAAATGCAAAATTTCCTTGCATAGGTCTTTCTTATGGTAAATGTCATATCATCACATTAAAAGAGGATCATGACTTTTCCTCTCCCATCTTCTCAGTTTCACTAAAGGCTGAAGCAGCTCCCGGAAGCAAGAATGGAGAAACCCCATCCAGACTTTTAAATGCCCAACCAGACACTACCTTCCTCTGCAAAGACGAGCTGTCTTTTGTACCACTTCACAGCGAAGCTGAACATTTTCTAAGACTTCTAAGAACAAAAAATAACCCTCCTCCAGGACATTTTCTTAGACATAGATTCCAGCATAAGTCAAGCCTCAGGGCATGGTGTGAGTTCATTTCTCAAGAGGACAGGATTCATGAAAAGAGGAAACAGCAAAGAGAAAAATAAGAGCAAAGCACTCCTCCCACATCATCAAGCACCAGCCTTTTCTTCAGATAGGGATCAACAAATCACTGTGCAAGCAGTAAGAAGTATGATAAATTTACCACAGTGCAATAAAATCGATTGTAATGGTAACTACTCCTACTGCTCAGAAAACGTTAGGCTGGATTTCTTTGGTTGTGGATCCAGCCAAGACATTGGTCTCTAGTTTTTTTAGCTACTGAAGGCTGGCAAGACATTATGAATTCATCCGAAATAAGAACAAAATTGAAATCCTTTCTTCCACTTATTCAACTGCGGCAGTGGAGCACAACCTCTTCCCACTTGTCACTCTGCCACCTTGTGTCCATTTCCTCTACACATTAAAAAGTGTTTGGGCAATTTAGAAGCCCAGTAAGTACTATTTTCTCCTGTATGAAAACATAATTGCAGGGATTTAAAATATTACCTTTGGGACTTGTCAATTTTGAATGCATCCAGGAGTAGAAGTAAATTGTTAGATAACTGCAAGTTCACAGAAAAAAACTCTAAAATACTTCAACAGGAACAAAACTGCTTCCAAAAATAAGAAATTCAAGCATTTGGGTTGCCTGAAGAAAAATAAAAGATTTTTTTATTATTATTTCAAAATTAAAAGAACAGATATTTCAAGCCCCTCTTTTTAAGATTTTTTCTAAGGAAATAAAACAATTCATTCTGATATTTCCTTTTAAACATAGTATTTTCATTTCAAAACAAACTTTTAAGAAAAAAGTAGTTAAATAAACCATGATATTAATAACAAATTTTTGCCTCAGGTTGGCTTAAAATGTAAATTTAAAGGGTTTTTTTCTATGTTACCAAGCATTTAGACACTTTTTTTTTTTTTCCTTTCAGTGCAAATACATTTTTCTTGCTTAGGTTTTCTGGTTTAGCTATCAATCACTTACCTGTAACCTGAAGTATTTAGGAAATCTCTCACACTTTTGCTGCATTCTCCATTCTCTCTCATTAAAAAAGTATTTACAGTGTAGATCACTAATAGCTGGCTTAGGCACTCAGTCTACCCAATAGCTACCCCTGATCCCAGCATCCCGCTTGCTGGCACTGGGACATGTGAGTTGTCAAGGCCTCAGTCTCACCCCAGCTGCTGCTACTCAGACCTATGCACACTGTAGGTCCCTGCAGTGATTGCCCATAGACATGCAGTCCATCCAGTAGCTGTCCTGGATCCTCACTCTCCCCACGTTCCTCTTGCACAGATGTACACATACTCAAATGGGTCTCAGCTGACCTCCAGACTCCACGGCCTCTCCAGCAGTTGACCAGCACCTCCTGGTCCCCCCAGTATCCAGCTCCTCCGGTTATCTCACTCCCAGATACACACATACACCTGGCTCCCAAACTACCTATCCTACTGACCAGCTTAGCATTCACTAGTGATCACATACCAACACACACACCTTCACTGCTGCAGGCATAAAGGCTCCTCTGACCAGTGGCCCCCTCTCCAGTGTCTGCACTCAGACCCCCATACACACACATGCACTCAGAAAGCCCCTCACTCAGGACAACGGTTCGGAAAGGAACGTAATAAAAAGCCAAGACAGCCTGGGGGACAGACAAGGGCACTGGCCAGTCACCTATTCATACAACTGGTTCCTTTTATCCCCTTTATCCCTCTGTTTTCCCATGTTTGTTCCTACCCAAACCACCCTGACCACTCCTTTTCCCAGCCTTTGCTTCCTCCCAGAAACAATCTATAATAAGTCTTGTGCAAATGTTCTTCTCTGGTATTCTATAATAAGCCCATACCCCTTGGCAGTGTCCCCGCAGTCCGTAGGTGATCTCAGGGCAGCCTCTCCCAGGGACCCACAGTGGTAGATGTCACTTGCACGCCATGGGGCTGACACCCTCCCGGGATGCTGGGTCAAGAACTCCTGTCTCTGGTTGGGTTACTGGGATACCTGCCATTGCTCCTCTATGCTCCTTTGTGTGTGTGGAGACCAGCTTTTTATCATGCATCCTAACAATAAGTATAGAAGGCTGGTTGGGTGAGGTAAGAGTCCAAGAACTATTCTGAGTGGAGCTCCTCTTCAGTCACATTCATGCCCCCCTTCTGGTTGCATTTCTTTAAGCATTTGAGCAGATGCTTTCCTTTGTGGGGTTGCTTGGAAAATGTCTGTTGCTAACAGTGACTTACAATAATGAACAAAAAAAAAAGAAGAAAAAAAAAACCTATTTTCTGTTTTGGTTTTTTTTCCCTCCTCAATTAAAATGTTCATCAATCAATTCAGGAAAGAGGGAGTAAGTGAAAAAAACATGCCTATTCTCAGAGATTTTGTCAGTGGCTGAAGTATCAGAAACAGATGGAAGCTGACATGACAAAGTTACAAACACCCTTGGTTGGTGTGCTATGGGCGTACCATGAGGAGTTTTGTCACAGAAGACGCACTATACCGTACCAGCCTGCACTACATCAGTATTGAACAGCTGATTTTTTGTGACCTGCACCTGCAGTGCATTATGGGCTGACAGCTACCAGTCAAGTTTTCACATTTCAAGTAGGATCTTCTCTTCCTGCACATTTCTTTTTTTGCAGCTTTTATTTTCTGGTAGTCCCTCTTGTAACATCTGTATTCTGTTCCTCCATGTTTAGCAGTCTCTCTGCAGGAAAAGGCTACAAGCACAGATGCTGAAGGGTTGGTATAATTCTTCTATCAGTTTTAAAAAGAGACCAAAGTCCTGACTCTTCTGCTTTGGCAGAACTTGACCAATTACTGCAGTGGCTAGCCACTGAGCCAGGGAAATGAGACAACTGGGGGAAGTGGATTGCTGCAATACAAAATGAGAATTGCCAGGTGACGAAGGCATTCATTGGCCAGCTACAGAGAGCTGAGTGGATCTCTGAAACAGCTGAAAGTTCATAGTAGTTCAAACTGAGTATTCAGCAAAACCATTAGAATTTTCCAGTATAGAAAATAAAACCTCTGGTGGTCCTACATGATATGGCATCTAGTTCTGCTCAGGAACAGCAGTACCAGAAGAAAACACCAATTTTTTCAACAACCTTGTGGTCGGACTGCAACTCTTTTCTTTTGTCTAAATGTCTTGCTCATTCATCTTTTTTCATGGCTTGTTCAGCGTTTGAATAAGGATCATTAATTCCTGTATTTATTCAGGAGCTATGGTTGCACTGTGAGTTGAGGTGCTGTAAGACATTTTTAGACAGATACACAGTCTGAGATTTATTTTTTTCTTAAAAAGGTATTTAAAAAATAACTGGATTTTCTGCAATTCATTGCTCTCTTCTAAATCTTGATTGGCAACTAATAAGCCAAGAAACTAAAAATCAATCAAAACCCACTAATGCTTGCTTACGTCTTAAGTCCTTTAGCCACTTCAATGACTCTGTCCTCCTTTGGAAGAAAATGGTCCATCTTACACAGATAGGCATATTTTGGTATTTTTACTGCATAACTGTTGGTATCAACAATGCTGCTCCCACACAAGACATTGTGCTGTGCCATTATGAGAAGTCATCTATATTCAAACAGCATGAGTTAAAAGATATTGAGAACAGAGAATTGAGAACTGATGCACACAGTTGTTATGTTGTCATAAGGTAAGGTTTATCATTCCAACATACTTCACACCACAGCCAAGCTCTGCACAAATGAGCACAAAATATAAATGTCACATTTAACAATTTGTCAGCACTCTATACTTTCCTAACGTCTAAAAAAACTTTTGTTGAAAAGGCTGTATGTATAGAGTAAAATAGACCAAATTCATGTGATTCTTTACTTTGCACTGAACAAACATCAGTTACCTTATCTTTCCACACACTTTCTCTTGACAGTCTCAAGTGTTAGATAATGATAGAAACAATTTTTATGATCAAGTATGACAATATCATAGAATAGAATCATAGAATCGTTTAGGTTGGAAACGACCTTTAAGATCGTCCAGTCCAACCATTGACCCTACTCTACCAGGTCTGCCACTAAACCATGTCTCCAAGCACCACATCCACACAACTTTTAAACACATCTAGGGATGGTGACACAACCACCTCTCTGGGCAGCCTGTTCCAATGTTTGATAACTCTTGCAGTGAAAATTTTTTTCCTAATGTCCAGCCTAAACCTCCCCTGGCGCAACTTGAACCCATTTCCTCTTGTCCTATGGCTAGTTACTTGGGAGAAGAGATCAGCTCCCATCTCACTACAACCTCCTTTCAGGTAGTTGTAGAGAGCAATAAGGTCTCCTCTCAACCTTCTCTTCTCCAGACTGAACAATCCCAATTCCTTCAGCAGCAGTTGAGGGATCTGCTTGTTCAGACACCACCGGCTGAGATTTCAAAGATTCTCATGGGAAAACGCAAATTAAATCACCCCACAGGATCACCTGGGTCAATGCCCTGTCTCACAATCTTTGTGAAAGATGATGTTCGGAGACTGTTTTTACTGTGCAAAGAATTGTCGTCTCTTTCATTTTTTATTGAGTTCTTAGCTCTTTTTGTTACACTGAGTATGCACATTGCAAGGCTTGAGCCACGAAGAGGGTTACTTTCGTTCATATAAATTAATATCAACCACTGTCTATTAATGGTAAAGTTACTGCTTTATTTTATGGAAGCTATACTGTTATGTGTCTAGCATATCATATTCTACTAGATATTTTAATATACAACTATGAATGAATGATCATTTTAAATAATTTTTTGATACTGCTTGGGGAATTACTGACATAGTTTGTGCAATCCTTCCTCACATTTGTTTTAATAATAGATTTTGTACCTTTTCCATAGGGCAGGAGAGAAGCTGATTATAAG
Source organism: Burhinus bistriatus (assembly GCA_013397275.1). NCBI lineage: Eukaryota > Metazoa > Chordata > Aves > Charadriiformes > Burhinidae > Burhinus > Burhinus bistriatus. Next base: position 1,049,849 of record VYXH01006452.1, on the reverse strand, counting down.
GAGGCTGCAAAGTCTAATGACAACCTACTCCATTACAGAGAAGAGCTGATGGATGTAGTAAGACACCAACTCCAGCAGGAGCTCTTCAGTGATCAGGACCGGGGGGTGGGCAGGGTAAGGAGATGTACATAATGGAAACAAGGACATACTGCTAAAAACCACCTTAGAAGAATAGCACATGATGGAGGGAAAAACACAGAAGCCTATGGTACAAAATGATATACAGCTGAAAGAAAACATAAAAGGCAATCAGGGAATGCTCTGAAATGCATTAGATGTAATAATGGGATGGGAGAAAGAAGGGCTTGTTATTTAAAGGGAGAAGGCAAGCTATTGCAGGTGACAGAGAAAGCCAAAGTGCTCTTGCTTCAGTTTGGATGCTTTATTCTATATAAAGAGGTTAATTGAGATCAGCCACTTAACATGGTTAATATTAACAATAAGGGATGAAGAAAACAGGCCATATTAGGGAAAAACAGGCTAACGATATTAACATAAATTAGGTCTTTAAAGTTATCATTCCCTGATGAGAATCACTTAAGGCAACTAGTTTAGACAGGTTTCTTGGATGACTCGTGAGGACTCAGTGGACTGAGAAAAGGGAAACAACTAGTATCCATTAGGGGGGAAGAGAAGGGGTAGGGAGAAGAAAGATTATAGGAGGTATAGGCCCAGCAGAACACGTAACATTGATGCCTGGAAAAATATTAGGACCTACATTATTAATCAATTTGTAAAAACCTCAAGAATACAGGAATAATCAAATAATAATGAACAGCCAACATTTGTTAGACAAAACCCAGTTTTAATCAAAACAATCTTGTTTCCTCTCAATAGGACAAATAGCCTAGAAGACGCAGGGAAAAACTAGTTGCAGTCTACTTTGAATTTAGTAATGCTTTTGATCTAGTTTGATGCAGCAATCCTATAAGCAGACTGGAAAAATTACTGGAAATGTGTAATTAGACAAAAAAGAAAATACTTGAAGAATAGCTATTGAGTTTAGTCTCAAAGTAGAGAGCATTTTAGCTAACACAGTGGTGTCACCTATCCTGTATTTATTATTTAATTATTATTTATGACAGTGATATAAACAATGGAACAGAAAAGCATATATCTTAAAATTGGGCATGACACCACGCTAGAAAGCAAAGATTTTGGAAGTATGATAAGGGTTCAAATTATTTTGATAAATTAAAGAAACTAGAAGTACAATAAAATTCCATAATTACAAGAGCAAAGAACTACATTTAAGAAGGAAAAAATTTAAGTTAGACAATGGTTATCTTGAAAGCTGCACTGCTGAAAAAATTCTGACACTTGCAGTGGAATGCACACATCACAAAAATATGTGTTGCTGAATGTAAGACAAATGTCATTTTAAGCAACATTACTAGGAGTTTTGCATACACAACAAAAAGAGAGGAATTACTCCTTTTCACTCAACACTGCTAAAGCTTCTAATGAAAGATCATATCCAGAAAAATCGGAGAAAAGAGTGAATTGCAAAAGTAAGGATCTTAGAAAATGTGATCTATGTGAGAAAGTTAAAAACAAAAAAACCAAAAACACCTCTGAAGAAAAATAAACAGAAAAAATAAAGAGAAGACTCAAAAGAGACAATATGCAAAAGATTATTCTAAATAAGACAGAGGTGTATTATTGCCTCCATGCAAGGCATTAGGAAACAAGTTGGGGGTCTAATCTAAAACCCAGGATAGACATAAGGAGACACTGTCCAAGTATAAAAATGTTCAAACATCAGAATATGTTTGTCAGAAAGGCTTCACACCAGAGATTTACAAACAATTTTGTCAACATCTGCCAAGAGCCATGTAAGTATGTGCAATCTGCTTCAAGGTAAGCACATGGACTGAATGATCTCTTCAAAGGCTGTTAAAATTTTGTATTTCTTTGATACCAAAATCAAGTGTTTTTCCATTCAAAAATGTATAGCAGGTGACCTCTGGTCCTAAAAGGATTCTGACTAAAGTTGGAACAAGGTTGAGACCACTGTATAATTCTATTTGACATTTATTTTTCAATACTGCTTAAATCTTATTGCATGGTGGGCATCAGCAGTTTTACTAGAAAAGTAAAAAAGAGTTACCCTTCCACCTGACTGAGAGTTGATCTCAAATTAAAATTGTTCTTTGCGTATCTTAACACATTTTTTCCTACTAGGAAGTTTGCATGAGAGCAAATTCTACACTTATCTCCAGTCTGTGCTTTAACTGTCTTTAAAAAGAAAACAAAAAAGCAAAACAAACAAACAACCATCAACAAAACCTCACACACATTGCACAAAAAAGAGAATGAAGTGCCAGTTCTGGGCAGAAGAAACAAGGCTTTTAGCTGACTGTCCTTCCGCATCTCGTGTCCTAAAATGTTAGGGTAAGTTTTTAAAATATGTGCACTTCACCACGAAACTACTAATGTCAAAAGCTGTGTTGCCCAACAGTAAACATCAACTGGGATCCTTAAACCCGGTAGCATGAGCTGTTTCTTCATGGCCTGTGAAAAGACCATCCTTGCCCAACTCCAGCTCAGCAAAACAGGCTTTAAGAAGCAGAACAGCACATTTGAATCCCCTAGAGATTGGCAACTGCATGATTCCTTTGTTTTCTGATGGTCTCTGAAATAAGAATAGCTTATCAGACAAGCTATGCAAAATAAACCATGCTGAGTAAAGTCATCAGAAGTATTTGCTTAAATGGCTCCATTTTTAAAAAGAAAACAGGAAGGGCTGCAACCCCTCTCTTCTCTGTCAACAACATAGGAGAGGTGCGTTCAAAGGGAAAATATTAAGAACATTTCTACATTGATTCACCAAAACACTTTTCCCTTGTCCCATCCCTTAGCAATACAAAAAGCAGTACTTCTCTGTACCATAGGGCTTCCATTTTCTGGGGAAAATAATGAAAAGAAATGGTGATGCTGGACTGAAAGAATTGGGAAAGTAGATAAGAAAATTCCATTAATTCATCCACATATTTCACACAGTCACTTTAGAAAAGTCCCTTGTCAACAGTCAGAACTGTGGGGTAATTTTTTTTTTTAATCTATAATTAATCTCAAGTAAGCCAGTGTTTCAGAGAAAGAGGACCCAAAGTGCCAATCAGACAATTATTTTTTTCCTATTTGAGTAACTGGGAAAAAATAGCATTTTTGTGAAGCAGAATGCACATTTTTATGGTGTTATTTCACATCATCAATGAATATTTATCTTTAAAACAATAACTGGGCAAAGAATCAAAAATACATTAAAGTGGAAAAAGATCTTGCTTAATAAACCCATATATGCACAACCAATTTACAGCTCTACAGAATATTAGAACTACTTCTATTTCCCTAACCTCTCCCCCTCCAAGGAATGTCTTGATGTTCCAGTTTTATGTATGATCTGTTTATTCATATTCCTTATTTTATTTTTTAAACTGTTTTATAATCCTTCCCTTTGTGCTTTGACAAGCAGCTATCAGCATAATAGTTTTTGGAACTGAGTGAATGCCAGGGAGCAGATGCTTGAAATGAAGTTTAGGCAACTAGAAACAGAGAACATGATGTTGGCCACAGTATTAGCCATTTAACTCTTTCTTGCCATCAGAGCTATGATTTCATTTTCTTTTTCATGCAGAAGTGTTAGCTATAGGGACTGGTGCAATGAGGTGAAACACTGTGACCCTAATATAACTCAAGCTGTAAGCTGGTGGACTGAGTCACATCAGTCTAAGGTAAATGCTGCAAGAGATTGTTGTTACCTGCTCACTTTAGTTAATTTTGATTCCTGTGCTAAATGCCTGTGCCCCAGTGATACTGCATCAAAGTTTTTCCCTGGACATTCCACAAGAATGAACTTGAAACTGTTATATTTTACTTTAGTCTGCCATTGTCCCTCATTTACTTTCTCATGCACTAGAATCCACCACACTTTTCCTTGTCTTCCCCCCTTTTCACTTCTTAACAAAACCGATAAAGGAATAACAGTGTCTGCTCGCTATAAAATACATCTGCAGATGGAAACATTCCTCCTTTAATCTCTCAGCTGCTTTTAGGCAGAAAAGAGAAATTTTGCAACGTGTTTTGAATAACTTTTGTTCACTTAAATACTATGAAGGCAACTCATCCCACTAGGGATCTTGTTATGTAGTTCCTCTTTCCTGTGAGTTTTTATGGAGAGGGCATGGAGAGAAAAAAAAAGTTTTGTGCTGCCACGGTCCATTAAGGACAGATCAGCAATGAAAACAAGCCATTATTTACAAATGTCCAGGAGAACATCAACAAAGTTTAGCCACTTCAGCATTTGTGCCCTATCTGATGCTGCAAAGAGATGATATAATTATTTCTAGTCTGGGGGCAGGGTCATGTCACTGCTTTCTTCCATCTCACATTGATGCATCTCAGTAGAAGCCCAGTCAAGCCTTTTTTGCATCACTGGTTTTGCAGTCCTAGGGAGCTGTAACGGTTGCAAAGCAAGCAGATAAATAACGATAGAAGGCATCTTTGGAGGCAATCCATTTACTGATTTTTTTTTTTTTTTAAGATGTTAACTAGGCAACTTTAAAAACTGAAGACTGCTTCAATTTTATCTTTCTAAGGAATTTGAAGACAGCAGTAGTTACATGACTGTCATGTGGAAAAAGATAGACAAGCCATTCCCAGCAAATGATCAGGAAGTTAGGTAGTTTGTAGTTTGGGGTTTTTCTCCCCGCAGAAGTCCAAAACCCTGTGCCTTTCTGCTGCTATGCTAAGTGGCTCCGCTGATTCACCTGTAGGACTCTCCCCACTCAAAAATTTTCCTTGTGAGCAACAGATATGCTCATTAGCTTGTAACACATTTTTCACAGGTCTCGATGTATCGCCACTAGCCATTCATAGATTCCCACCCCCTAGACACGTGACAGCTTACTGCTTGTCTTGCCCAGGACAGAAGCAAGCCTAGGATGGGTATCCATAGAATTAGACAGCAGTATTAAACATAATATGCATCATAAGTTTCTAATACTCTTTATCTATCCATTTAGCTCTGTAGAACACCTGCATATAAAGGCTTTACCTTCCTCTTCCCTTCTTTTCAGGCCTTCTTTTCCCTTCATCTTTCCTAGAAGTCAGTAATTTGTGACAGAGTCTGTCATTTGGGGGGAGCAGGGAAGGCAAAATTCTGACCTGAAGAGGAGTCGATACTGTATGAATACAGAACATTTATTATAAAACAAGAGGCATCTTACAACATATTTCCAGTTAAGAGAGAGGTGCAAACTTTGTACCTATTTGCAGATTTTTAGCAAAAATGGTGTCTTACAAAATATGTCCCCCCAAAACACATCCTTTTGCCCAACTGGTAGAAGAGTAACTGAAGTCTACAAAAGTCCCAAGAGAATGGTGAAAGGAGGATCACACTGTAAGAAGGGCCTCAGAAAAGCAAACATCAAACAAACAAACAAACAACAAACAAGTAAATAAGTAGTTCCTCATATGTGATTGAGGGAACACAAAGAGGTGGTCATTCTTCAAATTCCCTGATAAAAGGGCTGTCACGAGAACCACCATCCAGCTTCTGAGTGCCATAACTATGCCTGCAAAGGTAGAGTGACAGGCACTGGCTCCTCCTTATTTGATGGACTAGTAGGACAAAGCGACCAAACACTTGTGCAGAGGAACAGGATCCTCCAAGCATACGCTGTTCCACTAGTTATTTGAACATCAGCATATTGCAATATTTGGAGAGTGATCTTTTCTGCTTATTCTTCATGTCATAGGAGATACTTGAAACTAAACAGTGACACGGACTGTATGAAGCTAGTAGAGTCTTTAAAAATTAAAGAGACAATCCCAAAGACTAGTAGAGGTTTGAGAATTGAGTGCAGTGCTTCCTTACCATCCATGCACAATTAATTTTGCAAAAAAGTAGTGAGTTTAGCTGCGAGGAGAAATACATTCCAGATTATAGGGCTAGTTAAATCTTCTGGTATATTTATCATCAGTTTCACGTAGATCAATTAATCAGTTCAGACTTTTTGACAGATGAATGAAGGAATCCTGCTTCAAACTTTAAGGCTTAAATTTCTTAGAGGTATCTCCACTAAGAAAAGAGTTGATACTGGTCACTGGGAATTGATATTTTAAGAACAAAGCAAATAAAACTGATAACCCAGCCACACTGGCAAGTTTGAATACTATTGGCAAGAACTCATTAATTTAGTATATTTTATTACAGATACATTGTTTAGCTCTTAGATCAGTAACAAAGTGAGCAAATAATTTTACAAAGGAGGTAAGTACATGTAACAGCTGTTTGTAGGTGGTTCTTCTGGTTTTGTGATTTAGAGTAAGCTGCAGCTTCAAGAAGCAGCTCTAACAACAATAGCAGCAGTAATGAGAGGCTGCTAAATTGGCTAAAATTTGTACAAAGTATCCAAGTAAAACTACAGATTTCCTCAAATTTTATTGAAACTATTTAGCACAAATGATCTAAATCAGCCTAATTCAGTTAATATCCATCCATTTTGCGGTTAATGAATGCATTCTTAGCCATAGGAAAAAAAACCAACCAACCAATAAATCAATTTAAAAGAAAAAAAGTAAATAAAACCAACAAATGAATGAAAAAATTATTTATATGAACCACAATTCTAGTAAACAATGATGTGAAAAAAGAAAAAGACCTTTTTCTGTCTTCTACATACATTCTTCTGCATCTAAGAATCTACATGGACTTCTCGCAACCGCATGACACAGAAAGGAAACGAAATTTAGTGTTGCAGAAATTGAAATAAGAGGGCATCATCGCTACTTGCCTTAATTTACAGCATGCTGAAAACCATCTGCTTTAAGTTCAGTAAAACTCAATTGAATCATCAGCCAGGTCCCAAACCTGGGCATGCCCAGGCCTGGCTGTCCCTGCCCGTCCCCCTTGTGCTTCCCCGACCCTGCCCATGGCGCGAGACCCCATTTCAGGCCCCTGGGGCCATCAGTCCCTGTCCCAGTGATGCCACAACAGTGCCTGTCTCCAGCTGCATCTCCTGGATGCACATGGAGCTCCACTGTGGGTATCCTGTCTCCTGGACAGGCAACTCAGTCCTACATTGCGGCCTTGTCTCTGGTCTCTTTGGTCCCATCTGCATTAGCTCCTGATGGGAGTCCCTGGATGCTCCCCAGCCCTGGTTCATCACTTTCCATGTCAGCGGCTGTTGATGGACGCTATTACAGTCTCTGGCTCTATCCACCATGATCAGACCCTATGGGATGGCAGCTATTAGCAAGGGTCTGCCTCAGATCCCAGCTTGCCTGCCTTTCAGGAGTGCTCAGTGCTCGCTGTACTCTGACAGTTAGTCTGGAGGGTGGGAAGAGGGAGAGGAGAGAGCAAACATCTTCACTTGGAGTCCTACACAGAAGTTACTGCTCCAGAGTGTAAAGGGAGGATCTGTCCTCCCCTCGTCCTGAGCCACCCCCATGGGACACTGTCTCCTGGGCCCAAATCCCCAGAGTGCGGGATCTACCCTGACTCCCCTCCTGTCCCCACCTCTGTTCCCAGAGGGCACCCTGGTACTCAGCGGACGTCATGGTCTTCATAAGGGTGATCCAAACTCAGAATTAAACAGGGATGTCTCTGGTGTTTCTGTCACTTACAGTTTGTAAAATAGACCGAGTACTTTGCAAGTAAGATATAGAAAGAAGCCTTAGTCAAAAGGTATTTATTAATAGCTCAAGTTCATACACTACAAGGAGTGACACGTAAAATGGGAGCAGGGGTGAAGAGGAAAGACAGTTTTCATGCCACTACAGCTTTTGCTAATGGAATCCACATTGACAATCCAGAAGAGACACTAAATAAAGAAATAAATTGAAACTAGAATCTACATCCTACACTTAAAGAGAGTTTCCCCATGTCAAGGCTGAGCCAACTGAACCATAAGGCTTTTTTGAAAAAGAGTTGTTCATGTCATTACTGCAAATTAAAGACAAAAAGAAAGGAATAAAAGAAAAAAAAACCAAAAACTAGGAGTGCTAGCAAATGGTTTCTGGGGGTTTTTTGAACACTAAAATCATGCCAAGAAGAATTACAATATTAGTTTATCACTTTGGGATACTTTTGAATTTAAAAAAAACCAAAAGTGTCACATCTTTAAAAGAAAAATGAAGTGTTTTTTATTACATGACTAAAGGTACTGAAAGATATAATTATTTGCCTCCCTTGGTAATTTTGTTCCACAAAAAGAACAGTTTTGCAGTTTCTATTTAAGCTCTCCCTTCTTTTATTATGTTCTTCTCTTCCTATTTCATCTCTCCCCCATATTACTCCACAGCATTATTTGTCCCTCCCCCAGGTCTAGGAAAGCAACAAATTTTGATACAATGATTCTTTTCTTTTCCTCATTGTACTTTTTTTCCTTTTGCTGTCTTGTTTTCCCTTCATTTCCTTGACTCCCTCCCTCTAGACTTGTGCATCATTTCCAGCTCCATTCTCCGATTCTCTATTTATTTCTCCCTTATCTCTCCACAGTTTCTTTTTGTCTTCCTAGAACTCAACTTCTGATATTTTTTCTGCATATTTTGTCACTTCTTTCTTCATTTCTTCTTTTCCTCCTCATGTCCTTCATCTTCCCCATCCATACAATCACTAGGTAAGATGGAGAAAGGGTAAGATAAAGAAGAGGAGAGAGAAGTCATACCCTGTACAAGACCTGGCTGCCTCTCCCTTCCCCTGGCACCAGACAGCAGTAGTAATCAAGGGAGTGTTTTTTTCAAAGGATAGGAGTCTTCCTCATCCATCTCCTACCCCATGTGGAAAAGAGAAGGAAGCCACTGATACCACCCCTTCCTTTTCCTAGAGAGACAAATCTGCTTTTGTTCCCCCAAGAGGCAAACCAGAGCTCATGTATGCAAAAGTTGTTGAAAATCTTCCTGCTTGCAATAACGTCAGGAGTCCCAGAAATTCCTTCAGGAGTAGGGGTAACAGCTTCGAACTGCCCTACTTGCAGAATCCTTGCTGTTATCGCTTCTGAGAAAGGTGAGTTATAGTATGTATAAGTAAGACTTTTTTAGTAGAGTGAAATTGTCTAACTCTTTCAGAGGATGGAAAAAAAAAAAAACAAACATAAAAACGAGCAGGCCAAACCCTCATGCCTTTCTGAAACACTTTAGTTTTGGGCATAACTACAAAATTAAAGAAAACAGAATTTTCATGATGGAGCAATTTTACCACTTAATATCAGTAACTGATCACTCAAAAGACCACTGTGTGGGCACCCTCAGCCCCAGCTTCCAGCTAAGGACATCCAAATCCATCTCCCCATGGAGTGCCTAATCTCAGCACAAGAGGTTATTCCAAGCTGCACAGCACTGATCAGCTTAATTTTTATGAACTTCCTAAATGCCCATTCAGCCAGAGAGACCCCCTTCTTTAGAGCATGGGAGGGGAGACACCTGTGTTTTAATTGCTGGTCTGACCTGGCAGATTAATTGAAACCATCCTCCCTCCTGAGGGTACCACACCATGAGAATACAGAAATATTCTCATTTACTTCCCACTTCATCACTGAAATCAATGCAAGATTTTCTACTGACTTGGGGCTTAAATAAGCTGCTGTGTAATTATATTACAGTACTTTATACTGTTATACTTTTATATTCTATACTGTAATTATACACCATAGAATTAATTGCATGCAAATGTGTTAGCACAACATTAATAAGATTTATCAAGCGTTCTTCCAAGAAAATTACAAGAAATGATTGTAACATGGTAAGGATGCAGCACAACATAGTTTTTTGGGAAGCTTGAATGGAGTGTTAGGGCTTTTGGATTGTCACAATCATCATTACGCTACCTAAAGCAATACCCCAAGAGTCCATTTAGAAGAGCACAGGCACAACCATGATCACTTAGCCAAGACCCACAGACATTGCTGAAACAAGTGTGTTCTCAAGTGCTGCCTTAAAGCAGAATTTTCTCAGTGCCAGGCCTTAAGCTCTCCATGTCTGTGCTTATCTATCTACAAGCCAATATAATATATTGTACACCCTAGGCTTAATCTTGAGCAGTCTGCAGTCTTTGAAATACCGGAAAAAAGCTCACATTGGTCTCTAATATTAAGAAATGAAAGTTAAAGTATTTAATCTTCCTGTAGTGTTTTAATTTTATCTCTTCCTACTGTGCCTCACTGTTCTTCCTCTAATTGCTGCTATCAGACACTACGTTTTTCAAGGTAGAGATTGATTTTCCACGTGCATTCTGTTAACCATCAGGCATGATTCTGGTACTTAATACAGAGTAACAAGAAAAAAAAAGTACTGTAAACAAAGCAGGGAACGTGCCAGAATGGGATGCCTGACACATTGCTGTATGGGGGTCTTTATACACTCCAGCCAATGCATTTTTGCACCTTGCAAGTCCAGTGAATCATCCATACTGTAAAGGGGAATATTTTGCTCTGGTAATTTAATTTATAAAGCAACAACATAAAGCAGTATTTCTTAAAGTTATGGCTAGCAAAGTTCTTAAGGAAATCCTTAATGTCAGTTCAGAGGAGCTTAACACTTGTTACAACTCATTAGAAATATTAGCTGTGAAACCTATGACAAACCAAATAACATGTGAATTAAGGGAAGGAAAGAACACACAGGTTTAATCCTGCAGACTCACATGTTTAAATGGATTTCACTTATAATTAAATTTCACACTGTTTCTGACAGGAAGAAAAAAAAATAACCTCTATTGCTATTAATATATTTGCCACACAATTTTGGCAGCTTTGGTCAGCTTTGTCATTTCAGGCATCCGGTATTTTTCATATCAATTCAGGCATTAATCAGAACACATTTTTTATTTCAGAATTAGCATACCAAAACTGTTTTGTGAGTTATCATGCTAATATGTTCTATCAAAGACTAAATTAACATTTTACTGCTGTTAACCAGAGGCAATGCTTCATATACAATTCAGATGATGTTGCCAAACTTTTCACGATACCAGCTGCTTAAACTTGAAGGTACTTAATATTTGTAGACCTAAAGAAATATCTTTTGAAACTAACATAACCACAAAGCTCCCCACAGGCCAGTATCAGTATTTCCAGAGCTAATGAAGCCCCACACTGTTCCCGAGCTCTATTGTACTTCCAGTAATGAGGTAAAGCACAATGTTCCAAATACCGCTATGTAGCATCCCTTTCCATCTTCACCTTCCTTTCATTTTTTCAAACTTCTTTTAGTCTCAAAGGTATTATGAAAAAAGATAGAATAGGGGAAGGGAGGAGGGGACTGGTAACCTGCCGTATCTGAACTGTTTTCCTTTCCTGGGAGCAAAAGCGAATGACAAAGTAGTAAGACTGTATTTTGCTGTTTTCCACTGTCTTCACAGGCAAATTGCTACCCTTCTTCTAAAGCAACTGTTCAGTGCCAACAGTCACCATTGTGCATTAGTGTTTTGCTGGCAGAATTCCTCACTCTCAACCCAGAGGTTTCCTATGGCAAGCATCCCAGTTTCATTCTACCTGTAAATGCACAGATCACACGTGCAGCTACTGCCTGCCAGGGAGTACTCACTGATCACCATCCAGGCAAACTCTCTTGACTTCTGTGAGATCTGCATAACAACATTCAGCAGGGTATCTAAGAAATTGTGCCAGCAGAAGTTTGTATCTTCTACATATATGAACAATCTTTTGCCAGGAATCTGATAGCAACAGTTGAGGGTAGATGTAAGTTTTCACTTTTCATCTGAGAAAGGCTTCTACCCACAATGGGGAGCACAGCTTAAGTACCTCATTTAGACTTAGAATAACCATTATATAGGTTAAAATTCAGATTTTAAGTTTCATTTAAAATAAAATTTACATGTATTTGGAACAACAGATACAAACATTTATAGACTTTATCACCCTAACATAACTAATTATGAATTAAAAATAATTAAACCTAGACAGTGTCAAACTCAATTACCCAGGAAGTTGACTTGCTCCCAAAATTCCCTGTCTCCTTTATCACCTTTCGATACTCAAGAATATTGAAAAAACCTTTTCGCCAAGGTGAGGACATCAGCAAATTTTGGCAATGTCAAATCAGAGGCACCAAATTCCTGAGTCTCAAATTACTGCCTCCGTCAATGGTGCAAAGAAATACCAACTGCAGCAATAATGGCAAAGAACAAGATCTGAGCTGTTCCTCGACTATTATTTGCATTCACTCTGAGATCTGGAAGAAGCTTGCACAGACCTGAGAGGAATCATGTTCCCATCAAGTTGCTCTCCCCATAAGCAAACTGCCATAATCCCCGTTAGCCTCTCTCTATAAATGTCAAATGTTTAGCAATAATTTAATGTTTAAGGGAGTAGGACTTGGGTGCCACTGCCAATGACTGTAACCACAAAGAAAGGTCACAGCTCCTTAGCCAAACACCAGTAATTCAAGGCTATCTGGGTTGCTGCTATGACATAATTGTCAAATAGCAGCTGAAAGTTTATAATCACATCTTAGCTGTGGGTACTGTTAACTAATGGCAGATATAGTTCTTCCTACTGAGGAGCTAAGATTACTTCCTCTGTCTTCTCTGACTGCTTTCCCAATCTGTCATCACAATCTCAGTTAATCTAAGTTGAGCCTCAGCCAACCAATTCATATCTCTGCTGTGCTCTTCTTTGTGAACTGAGGTGTTCTGTCATCCATCCTGGGTGGAAGATATAGATTCACACATGTGCTCTTTATCAATAGGCTAAAAATAACCAGATCCCATTCTTCCTAAGGGTGGGATTCATTAATTTCAACTTTTAACCACCTGCAGTCCAACCTGGTCTTACTTGTGTCCACACAAAGTCAAAAAAGAGTAATAAGCAGATCCAGAAGGCAAGTGGTTTGACCTAGTTTAAACTTATTCTGCTTTCAATGCCTGCTTCTATCTCTTGATCATGAGGAGAGACAAAGTGTCTAGCTCAGACTTGCCCAAGTTTTTTTGGCCCCAGAGTTAGATCCTACACTGACTCCCAAATGGCCCCTTTCTGGTTGAACAGAAGTGAAAACCAGATTAGTGTCCAGCAGTATCCACACTAGAAACAAGTTTGGGAAGAAAAAAACCTACCACACATCTGCTGAAATCTGTCTAAGAAGAAGAAAGAAGGCACTAAAAAAAGAGTTTCATCTTACTCTGATCAGAGATACCACTAAGTCACTTACTGTCCTCCACAAGCAACAGTGTTGAAAGCAGCTGTAAGGTTTAAAGCAACTGACAAAACACCAACACCAAGTCATCAACTGCTCTTTATGCAAATGCTAGCAAACTACATCAATCTCTCTGGCACAGCCACCCTCATTTCTTATATCCCACCACTCCATGCCTTCCGTTTTAGCAGCTACATAACCATTCACATCATATTGAGGTAGGCTGTAATCCCTGAAGATGATACAGTTCTTCATCAGCTTCAAGTTGAATTTTTTCCAAAGACCTTCTTCAATCATGTTTTACAGAAAAAAAAAAACAAAAACCCCCAAAACAAACCAACCAACAACACTTGTTTAATTCTTCAGAGATATAAAAGCAATAATACTTTTCTTACTATGAGTAAATGATGTATTTGAACAATATGCTTTTTACCTAAAAATATTTTATATTCAGAGTTTGTTACTGTTAGTAAGCATTCTCTTTTGGAACACAGACAACCTTTAAACCTCAATAAAATGTGAATTTTTCGCCTGTGTTTGTTTAACAGTTCAAGAAGAGGCCTTACTCTTTAAATAATATACTTAGCTTTTTAGAATCAGAGTTCTGCAATGAAGAATTTGCAGATTTAGGCACTGTTTGCTCATGTAGAAAAGTTCTTCCCTTTCTAGATTCCAGATGCCCTGGCTAAATAAATGTGTCTTCCTTCTCTGCCAAAACTCTCTCCACCCCACCAACAGCAAGCAATCTTGTACCAACAGCAAGACGAAAAGAACTAAGAGAAAACTTTATCCTTAGTATTTTGACTGTGCCAATACTGAGCATTACAGTGAGATTTCCTGAAGAGTTGGTGCCTAGCAATGCAAAAAAAAAAAAAACAAAAGAAAAACAAAACAAAACAAAACCAAAAAAAACCCAAACCACCAAAACAGAAAAAAAATGCTTTCCTAACATACTTAGCTGTTTCTCTTGTACTTGCATCTAACCTGTAGAGAGAATTCTGAAGATCTTACTGCCCACTCTCTGCACCTTTGGGAGCCCAGCTACCATTGAATCTCTGAGTTTACATGTTTTCCAACACAGATAACAGTATCACTATTGATCTAGCATACTGTAATTACTGCTTATTTATGAAACCAGCACAAAATACTATCACAGCCTTACACATGTAAGATGCAACACAGCACACAGGGGATCAGTAACAACGCATGGAGTGTTTGACTAACGAGCCACCAACCAAGACTGCTTACTCCATCATTACTGTGAAAGAAACCCTTATGGTAGTTCAATAATCTCTGCATCAGCTCATCACCCACAGCGCAAGGCAGCTTGCGGAAGAAAAGGAGCCCAGAGACTTGCTTCTTTTCAGCCTACTGAGCCATTTGTATCAGCGTTGTGTTTTCAAAGCTGCTTCTGCCTGGGAAATAATCAAGCTCCTGTTTTCAGAAGAAATCTGGTCTTTCATCAAGACACTTAAAAAAATAAAACAAAACATTAATCAGGGATTAATCATGATAGTTAACCCATTGGTAGTGTGAAGTGGGGATATCTAAAAAGGCTTTCTTTAACCCAGGAAAGCAAATCTCACAGAGGAGTCCCTGTAGAGGGAAAATACACTCTCCAAAGGGCAACTGAGAGCAGGCTCTGAAACACAGGTGATCTGACTGGCCCACTAAAGGAGCCTGTTGATTGTAAGTCAGCTTTTCTGAAGCTCCCTGCACGTCTGATCTTTTCTGGGTTTCTTTGCCTTTGTACTACTCCTGTCCCCAAAGAGGGGAAAAGCTACTACCTTTGATTGATGGCAGCAACTCCTCTCCTCGGGAGTAAGGAAGGGAGAAGCAGATGTAATTATTGGGAACAACTTAGTTCATTTTTCCCCCATCACATGGGAGCTAAGCCAATGCCTGCAATTAGAGGTTGTTAGCTGTTCCCTGGCTAGTATAAACAGTAGTAACCAGCAGCTGCAGATGCTTTGTACTCCATTACACAAGAGGAACTGAGCTGCTACTAGTAATAAATCAGCAGAATTTAGTTTTGATTTAACATTTATCCTTTTTTCTTTAGTAGCTAACAGTACTTTGATCCTTTTTAAACGTTCCTATCTCTCTTTCATCACAATACTCACTTTGATAAGCTGCTGCAGACATACTAAAATTTACTTTTGAAA
Organism: Burhinus bistriatus; assembly: GCA_013397275.1. Taxonomy (NCBI): domain Eukaryota; kingdom Metazoa; phylum Chordata; class Aves; order Charadriiformes; family Burhinidae; genus Burhinus; species Burhinus bistriatus. The sequence goes on along the minus strand of VYXH01006452.1, from coordinate 1,034,529 downwards.
ATACTTTTTTCCCCACAAACCTTACATCATTGCATCTTGTCTAAGCAGATAATATTTAGGTGATAATCTCATTCAATCACCAATGTGTTGCTTGCAATTTTGTTTCACTTGTCTTTCTGTGGCAGCTCAGTTTTGGGGTGTGTGGGGAGTGTTTACAGTAAGAACAAGCTGTAATTACTAGTTGCAGATATAAATATGCACCTCCAAACCCTGGAAGAAAGTGAGCCACTTCAGCCATTAAAGTTATTGAATGCTGTAAACATTTGAAGACTGTAACGACAGCTTGTTCCCATTTCCCTGCTTGCAGAAATTGGACTGTTTCTGGCTGCTATCAATTAGCACGTCACAACACTTTGTAGGAATGTGGCTGCCAGTGACCCCACGTTCATGTGTCAAGATAGAAGCCATGTGCATCTGAATATCTGTCCTTGGCTCTTCTAAGCATGATGACATCCTGGGTTGCTAAAACTCTCAGTCTGGCACTTCACCAAGCAACAGCTTGTAATAATAATAATAACAATAACACATTTTTATAATATGGTAATATGTTTATAATAAATGGAATATATTTGTAGCTGAAGAATATAAAGAACAAGATGGTTTTCAGCTTGATCTCTTTATCCAGTATCCAACACCTAAACTAAGGAGTCAAAAGTAAGTCAAAATCTCATATTTTATTTATAAAAAGCACAGTTTTTCTTTTTTTTTTTTTTAACAATTGTTGGAAATGGAAGAAGACATATATCAATGAATTGTTTAACAGTCTATATGTTAAGGGGTATTAGCTGTTTAGTGTAAATAAGTAAGTTTTAATTAGAATAAATTACTTAAAATTGGTGTGATTTGTGCTGTTTGCCTAGCTTTACTTATCATGAGTAGCTAGATTTGCTGAAACCTTTAGGCTGTGATAGAGTTATTTTTCTTAGTATTTTTCCTACCAGCTGGTACAGTGCTGTGTTTAGTCTTTTAGTATGGGAATGTGTTTTGGTATCACACTGATGTCTTGGTAGTGTTTTTCCCAAGTCTGGGACTGTTTAGTTTTCCATGTTCTGCCAGCAAGTGCAGGTGCACAAGGAGTTTAAACCAGAAGATAAGGAGGCTCCAACCCTTAGCTGAAACTGCAAATCAACAAGATAAGAGCCTGCCTGCCTGGACACAGAAAAAGAATCCAATAAGAAGTTAGAAGACTCCAGACCAAAAATCACCATTGGACTAGAAGACATGTGGGCAGCGCGTGAAGAGCACATAAGGGGTGGGTGTATAGATCACAAGGGCATAATTGCACAGGGATTTCTTCCTTCGGGGTCCCTCTCTTTGGAGGCACCCAGCCCAGGCTGTCCTTGCTGCTGTATCTTTCAATTAAATTAATTATATTCTAAAATCCAATGCCTGAGATTCTGCTGCGGAAAACCTAGGGTTGAGCCTGACGAAGGAGGAAGTGTACGTGAGAATAAGTGTGTATGTGTGTGTATGACACCATAAATGGTGTGTGAATGCTTGGGCAGCAGCTCCTCCTTTAACAGTTTGGCACCCCGGTTCCTCCTTTAACATATATAACTAAAGGATAAGTGATGAAATGTGGGCTAGATGATTTCTCCCCCTTCTATAAACATCTGCTTAGGTGCCTGAGAACCTAGAAATGAACAATCAAACTTTACATCTTTCATGTAAAGTATTTTCTCGTTTGTCTTTACTCTGAACCTTTTCAGTAATTAAGCTTATACTTCCTATCTTACTGTTTCCTTTAAAAATTCAACTGCAGTGTTTTGGTAGAGGTTGGCTGCCTCCACCAAATATTTCTGTCACCCTCCATATTTTGGATGAGAGAGGCAGATCTGGAAAGTTATAGTTAGCCTAAGCAACTGCCACTGCAGCTAACCTTCCTCAGTAGCTCCGATAATCTAGTGCATTGCTCTGTGTCGTGAGATGTGACATTGCACTAAATACTGAGAATTTACAAAGAGCTACTAGCAAACATAGCTTTTAGGAGTTACCCTTGGCTGCTCTAATTTGTCCTCATTTCAACTCACACATGAATTTAGCTATGAAACACATGACAATTAGGAAAATCACTTCCACAGTAGTTAACTCCCACAATCAGGATCTCGGTATTCACTTCCCAGAGCCTTCAGTCTAACACAATGTGATATTATCTTACATAAAGGCATTTGAGAAGGTTTTGAGCTATTTAAGTCCAGAAAAATCAGCTGCATTTAAATAAGCTGTTTATTAATTGCAATTGGATTTGTTCTTTCCCAGCTGTTCTATAGAAGTCTGATTTCTGAATTAGGGGAAAGTAACAACCTATTTACAACCAACTTAAGTTCTGCCTCCTGCTCCCTCATTCAAAAGAAGCAAGAGTAAGTTGTCTTTCTTTCCTGTCACACTGTTATACATTCAATTCTTTGAAACAAATGGGGTTCTTTGATCATGCCAAAGCATTTCAGTCAGTTGACAAGATCGTTGCAACAGTTTGGACTGGATTTCAGATTATCTGCCAGATTTAACACTCAAAATGCTGCATCTCATAAAACAGTTTTAGAAAGCAAGCGGCTTAATGTTTGTCTCTTTTATACTTAACAACTAAAGTACAGTAAAGTTTCTTTCATTTTGGTTTTATTTATTCTCATCAATAAATATCTAACTCATTGAGAAGAAGACAATTTCAGCCATTTCCAAATTAATTGAAAATTCAGATCACATCAAAAGTTTTGGAGGAAGGAATAGGCTCACAGAACTGATGAAGCGGTAGAATTAGCATGCTAGCTCCTATGCCTAGAAATCTAGGTTCATTTTTTTCTGGAGATTTGAGTCCAGATCTCATCATCAAGTATTTTGGGTAGAGAATTTTATTTATGCTCACACTATAAACTAGGCAAAGAGCGGGTCTGAACGTCCACCTCTTAGTTGACTCCATCAGTACACAGAATACATTGGAGGAGGTGATTCTTACTCCTTTTTGTTGGAGCTAGGGTACTTGGAGAAATGAGTCACTAGCCCAAAAAAATATGGTCCAGGACAGTAAGAAGGACACTTAGGAGCCACCACCCATAGAGTCTACCTGCTAGTCCTTTAGGTATTGATATGGTTCAATTTTCTCTAGGCGATGACTTGGGAACAATCATGACCCTATCTGTCCTTTAGGTCCCTGGGAAAAAGCATACATAGTAACCAAATTCCCTCTAGCATATAAGGAGACTAAACCTCTGTATCCCATATTGTAGTTCCAAATAACTTCATATTTCTTGTAAAAATAAAGGTGAACTTATATCAAAGTTAAAAATTTTATATCACTGAATCAAGAATTTGACAGACAACACTTGCCTGTGAAAGCTAATAGTGTGCAGAGGAAAAGAGAGTGAAATACTCTTTGCTTTAGACTTGCAATTCAACTTTCAGGGCTTCACAATACCTCTGGTAGCTCTTCACAACCTCTCTAAGGAGCTGTGACTCATCAGTTGAAGAACACTAGTCTGAATTAATGGCACTCACCCAGAGATAACTTTTTTCCTTTTTTTTTTTTCTTTGGCAAATAAGTGTGTCTGAGCCCATGGTAGCTTTTCTTAGGTGTCTACATCCGTAAAAGAAGTTGAAAATGTTATGACTCTGCATTCCTCGGCATTATTTCACACTCCTAGGAGCAAAATGGCTTTGCTGGAAAGCAGGGCAGTTGTGATTATGAAACACATTCTTACATTTGCAACTAACTATTGCTCTGTTCTACACAAATTACTCAAGGTTAAAGTTTCATGTTAATGGCATAAGGGAGTAGCAGGGGACAAAGCCAATGCAATAAAAGAAACTAATCAAGCAAGGCACCTCCGAGCCTTCTGGGTTCCTGCGTTATCAGTACTATACTTTAGTCAGCTGCACATGCTAAGTTTTATAATAATGTAAACCTGAAACCGCTAACGGGGAGCACCGGCTAGCGTATAGATGAATCAAGAAGGCTTGTGATAAAATTGAAGAAGCAGCAAGGGAAAGCCCTAATGGACATGAGGTCTCCAGAACATTTTAATGTAGGTTTCTGGATTGTGTGTATTCTTAACAGACCTTTATGCTCCAAAAAAACTGATGTGGAACGCATAGGAAAGGGAAATTTAGTCAGAAACATTTCTAAAAGAGTTTTAATCTGTTTTGAAGGGAAAACATGTCTTTGAAACAATCTCGAAAGTCTAAAAATGATATTGCGATGTCAGAATGATGACAATATTTGTGGCACTGTTGATGTGAATCAATATCGGAGTCACACAATGTCAGTACAAATTATCCTACTATGAAAACAAACACATGAGGAAATTTAAGACCTAATTATGTTGTCTGCAGAAAGGGAAGCCTGAAGCAACAGATACAAAGAAAAAGTGAGTTGGTGCTGTGTCAGTAAATCTGAGGCCTAAATCAAGTAGACAAAGAAATAGAAATGCCTTAGAAAATACATTACTTAGGGCCTCTTCCTCCTTTGAATACTATCTATAGCAATGAAGTGTTGATCTGCTTGAGGGTTGGAAGGCTCTGCAGAGAGATCTGGACAGACTGGATCGATGGGTTGAAGCCAACTGCATGAGGTTTAAAAAGGCCAAGTGCCGGGTCCTGCACTTGGGTCACAANATTGGAACAGGCTGCCCAGGGAGGTGGTTGTGTCACCATCCCTAGAGGTTTTTAAAAGTCATGTAGATGTGGTGTTTAGAGACATGGTTTAGTGGCAGACCTGGTAGAGTAGGGTCAATGGTTGGACTAGATGATCTTAAAGGTTTTTGCCAACCTAATCGGTTCTATGATTCTATGAATAGCACTGATTCCTCATCCAAACAGAACAACATTCACCACAGGAAGGGAGAAGATAAAAAGAAAGCGGGTCTATAACTCCTCTCTACCAGTCCAAATTCTGAGACTTCCAAAGTCTCTCTCACCCAGACATAGATTAGAGCCTCATGACATAAGTAATTCTAACTGTGGGAGATCTGCTGACTTAAGGCTACAGAAGAATGAAGAATCAGGCCTGCAATGTGCAAATAATGTAGGATGAGGTGAGAGTTAAGATCCCCACACGTAATAAAAAAAGCTTTTATGCAACAGGTAGCTCATTCTGCTGGAGAGAAGTTTCAGCCAGAAAGAGCCAATGAGAATTTTCCTCATTAAAACCAATAGTCTGAAAGGACTTCAGGACTTAGAGCCGTGTCTGTATGGCTCATGCCCAAACCCAGATCACACACTCTGATTATCCACACTCTGGCACAGGAGCTTTGCTCAGAGCCAGATGTAAAGTGTGGTTGAAAACAACAGCAGGCCACAGATGGACTTGGATGGGAAAACTGGTCCTACCTGAACTGTTACCAAGAATAGTGGGAACATGACCCAGAAGACCAGAAACCAGCATTAGGTGTAAATGTTACAATTATGAGAATTCAAAAATTCATTACAAAAATGCTTGGACTGCATCAGTGTTGGTGGATCAGTGTCCTCTTTTGAGGCAAAACAGAACCAATCATCTTTTCAGTAACTTTACTTTTTAACAAAGCCTCTTGTAACTAACTAAAATCTCTGAAATTAACAATATATTTTTCAGACAGGGTTGGCTTCTAGCAGAGATAAGACCTGATATTTATAGTTAATACCAAGGAATGGTATGCAGAGATGATCCTGCTTATATTTATTGCTATAACAACCAAGGTGAGCTAACTGTTTTATGCACCAGCTTGGAGGGTCAGAAGCGGAAAAGCATAGAGGAGTCGCACCTGCAGGGAGGAATGGAGAGGACAAGCGACCCAAAACTGACCAACAGGGTATTCCATCCCATCTGCCTCATGCTCAGTATAAAAGCTGAGGGATCAAAGGGTCAGTTTTCTTCCTTCAATAGCCAGTGCCTGAGGAGGACTCTGTCGGTTCATCTGCCTTTAATTCCCATACATGCATTCCCGAATCCAGATCTGGAATCCAGTTCCTGTCCATCACTGAGTCCAGTCTGGGACTTCCCCAGTGCCTGGCGGTGACATGATTGTCATCCTGGGAGCTTGATACTTGTTTTGTATTTATTACACATATTTCATTATTTTCTTTTTTTATATTATTATCTTTTCTTTTTATTATTTTACTATTAATGTTTCATTAAAGTAGTTTAGCTCCTTTTAAACTAGTAAGTCTCTTTCTCTCTCATCCTTCTCTCCCTGAAGGGAGAGTCTGGGGAGAGCACCTGTCATTCGTTTCAGTGGCCAGTCCAGCCCAAACCACAACAATCAGGATCCATTTGACTTTAAGAAAAAGGCAGGAAGCCTGCTGGAGTAGAAAACTAAGACATAGTCTAAACGTTACATACCAGAGAACAATTAAAGTACATTAGGAAACTGTTGGAAGGAAGAGTTAAAGGGAAGACTACAAGGTGTACAGTTCACGTGTTTTAGTAATTTACAGAACCTTAAATGTGGAGTTTCCTAACTCAATAATTGAAAGGTAATTTCATATAAGACCAGGTAATTGTTGCAGGAGTATTATGAAGCTGAATAACCAAACCATCAGAAAGTACTTTGAGATGTTCTACAAAGCACCGCAGAAGTAAAAAAGATCTATACAACTGTTTACTACCTATGCAAACTTAATTAAGCTGAATTCAAGAATTTGCGGTAAAGTAAACAATTCAGGCCTTGGGCTCAAAACGTACAGCCAAGTTCTTATTATACTTACTTCTCCACAGTGCTCTTTTTACTTTCCCTTCTGCCTCCCACTATGTATGCTCAGCATCTTTTAGCTTGATTTTTCACTTGAAAAACTCAATTTGGGAATTTTACAAGTTAAAAAAACCAAAACCCCACACACTTCTACAAGAATGTCCCTTTGATGCAAAAGCCCTCCCCCCCCTCCTAGTTTCTATTATTGCCCTCCTGGGCTTCTGTTTAGTAAAATTTTCCTGTTCAGGTAGGCATTTTCAGGGGAAGGTTATAAAAAAAAGAGAGTGAGAACAATTAAGAAGCTGTAGGGCAGCTTCACCATATGGTATGCCCAAAGGAGACACTAGCAACACAATAATCTGCAACTCATCATACCATACTGCTGTATTATGCATACCTCATTGCCTCAACTTGTAGCAGAGGTCTGAATCAGAAGACATGAGATAATGCCTATATGACAGTTCTCATTCTCCAAGTAGTCCATAGCAAAATTTATTTTTAAGGTGTAAAATGAGGATGTGCAAGGGAAATAAAAATTTTCTTGAGCAGACCAAATGTTGACCTTCTCTGTTCCTGAATGGTTTCCAAGTACAGGAACATGCAGGCCACCCAGTGCAGAATGGTAAGGGCACTCCTCTGGTTTCTAGATTTCTGCCTGAAGGCTCAGCTCTCTGATACAAAAGACTGTTGCCCTGCAATGTAAGCAAAATTACAGTCCAAGTGCTTGTAAGGCCTTTGTCCTGCTGTACATACACAGATGGTGCAATGCACCTGAGAGTCTGACCTAGAAATCCATCTATTCTGAGGCCCCTTTAAATCCTTTACTCACTCTCTTTGGAGCCCTGAATGAAAAGGAAAGCTTTTAGCTTTGCTTCTTTTTTTGAAAGTCTCCACTACCAACCACTGTTAAAATTTCACACAGCGAAGTACCTGAAAAATCTGCTGAAACTCTGTGATTTAGGAAAGAGGTAAAAGAGAAACAAGGAAAGAAGGAAGGAGAAAGAGGAAGACAACTCACTTCCACTGTCTTTGAAAAAGAAGAGCAAAGTGTGATTAAAGCACCAGATGGGACAGTTCAGACACAAAGCACAAGTGACAGACAGAACAGGTTCATCACGCGTTAGAGCGGTGGTGTCTGCTGGCTGGTTTTTGGCAGCTGCTTCTGCAAGTGCAACCACTTGCCGCTGCTTTACCAGTCAATGGCTGAGAGCAAAACCCTGCAGCCCTCGCTCACATGGAAAGCGCTCTATCACTCGTCGGCAGGGCTCCTTGTGCTATAGATCCGCAGGCTGGAGAGTGAGTGCTCTAGTCTGTTTCTCCTTCGCTAAATTGCACTGTTTTCAGGCATCATGCACAAGATAGCTGATAGAAAAAAAGCACAAAGTCTTTGGTTCAGCAGTAATGAGGCCTGCAGGTACGTGCCTACCATAACGATATGTCTTCTGTTTTGTTTTATTTTATTTTTTCTTTGCTTTTAAATAGCCGAGTTGTCATTATTCAATTCAGAAATGTTCAAATTACCATTCTAACTCAAAAGCTACACTGTAAGTCAAAATGGGATGCAATCATAAACCTTTAGTATCATTACAAAGTTAAATGATAAGAACATCTTATTCAACTGCAACTCAACATACTAAATAGCTGGTAAAATTACACTTTACTACTGCTAAGTGGAGCTGGAAACAGGACAGGGTGTTGATAAGAATGAGTTACAAATGTAAACTTGATCACTAATTGGCCAAAACTTCACAGATAATCAAACAAGTGTTACAAGTTAAACAAATAAATCCTTCCCTCCCAGTCCTTCCTATTGAGACCCTGCTGGCTCAAGTGTGAATCCATTCACTGGTCATTTAGCAGACCGGCCGTTTTTAGAGTCCAGCCTTGCTCAAATTGTAAACAGACGTGAGACTGATTTCATAAAATAAAGCCTTCAGCACTAGCAACTCCTGTCACAGCACATTACGTCTCCAGTTGCAGTGGCACAGCTGTCTAAGAGGCTTTGCTGTGAGCCAGCCCAAGGAACTGATCCAGCTGGAAGTAATCCCATGGGTTATTATTTTTCTTTTATTTTTTTTCCTTCACTTCAAGCCAGGTCACTTTCCCTGCATAGCTCACAGCGGGAGTGGGAAGCGCAGGGCAGTGACTGTCGTCCCTGACCAGTCTTCCTGTTGGTACTAGGAGCTTATTTTTTGAGGCTTGTTCCTTTAAAATAGTTGCAGATTATACATGCAAAAGTAGTCATAGATACTCAACACTTAAAACGTGTCCCAGAATCTCTAAACTTTGGAGTGAGGTGCATAGTGCAGAGTAAAAGCTGTGCATTACTGCACCTCCTCCCAAGATGGAATTATATAACAATGATAATGTTGTGATTTCTTTTTTTCCCCTCAATTACATTTTTCATCTTTGGTTTTCCTCTCTATAGCACCAAGTTTCCTGCAGCTAGGCTCAGGCTGCTTGACACTCTGGACTCTGTCTCCACAGAGAAGCAAATAAGTACGTTCAGTCTACCTTGCTAGCCAGCACTTTGAACCAAAGTATCCATGCTCAGCTTGGAAAAGCTGAGCTGCTACAGATTGTCCCCCCCCACCTCAATCTATCCAGGAATCTTACACCTATAATTAGGGGCCAATCTTGTCTGGGTTCCTGGTGTGCAGTAAACTCCAAGCTTGGTCTCAGATGAGCAATAAGTGCAAGTTGGAGGATTTATAATGTGCAGTTGTGAGGAAATCTCTCTTGAGAACGTGCACTTAACTGATGGTATAGACATGCTGAGTATTATTCTGCTGAGAGCGGTTTGTTCCTGCAACATTCAGTTATTGCTTCAGGGGACTTTAAATATCATTACTTGTGGCCCAGACGATCGCAGGTATTCAGGCTCATACAAGAAATGTAAGCTTTCTGCAGTGCTATTTCACTGCGACACAGATGGAGCTTTATGATTTATCTGAAGTCACCAGGGATACAACAGCAATCAACCTCACCAGGCCTATTCCCAAAAGCACAGCCAGCCTTCATAATAGATGCTGACTAAGTACATAGTCGGCATGAGGAGTAGAAATGGATTTCTCCACTGAATTCTGTTTATTGCTATAAACAATTTACATGGATAGCAGCTTGTTGTGGGGTTGATGATTCATTGAGACATCTTACTTCATCATGCTTGCAGTGAAAGGAGGAAGTCAAGCGTATAACTCAGACTGGGTGCGACTACTCTCTGTGAGGCTGGTGAGGTGGCTATATTTTGGTTAATTTGTCAGCAATTCAAACCCACAGCATCAGACTCAGTGCAGGTGACAGAAAGCCCCACATAGAGAGGTGGAAGTTGTGGGAAAACGCATAAAGTTGTCAAATGTGAGTTACATTTGTAGTCTAAAGATGACTCCACCTCACTGAAGCCATGTCAGAGTGTTCATAACACCTCCACTGTCTGGCATTATCTGCACTTGTTCTTTTAAGTCTCACTGATGATGATCTCAGCCCAAGTTCTCATTTACACAAAGATCTTTTATACAACTTGACCATTACAAAGGTCTTGTACCTTTCATTGGCACCTGCTGTAAGATTGATTTTCACTGGCAGTGCAGCCTAGAAAGACCTTGAGATAAATGGGATTCAGGTTCCCACTCTGCCCTGTGTACTGTCTTCTCCAACATATGTTGTGGAGTCTATAATGGGTTGCTGTAACAAGCAATTCAGTGTGTAACAGGTGATGAATGAGTTATAATATTTTACTGCTCTTGGCTACGTACATGAAGTGGCATGTGCAGTTAAGCATATTTCAGGACTGACCATTGAAACACTCATGCAAAGAGCAGGAGGCAAGAGGAAATAAAGGCTTCGATAAAACTGGGACATTCTTTGAAAGGATTTGTTCCAGTTATGCCATTTTGGAGTATTAACTACAAAATAGTTTGGCAGAGTTATGCTTAAATGATGATCTAACGTTTGCCACTACATATAACTTGAGGGGGAGAAAGTTGGTTGTGGGATTCTCCTTGCAGGTACAGCTGTGTTGGGTGCTGCAGGGAGGCTGCCTGTGTCAGGGAAGCAGGAGGAGATACTGACTGGTGACAGGACCTGCCAAGAACTGGACAACCCTACCGGCTCCTTCTGTGCGGTTTCTCTGTACTCATTTGATTTAGGTCTGTGGTGTATCAGTAAGGTATTGCTGACAGTAGCATCTCCTTACACTGTCACTGCTGTTCGCTCTCTGCCATTCAGTTTCCTTTCTGTTATAGAGAGTAGGTTTCTCTAGAGGAAGGAACTAATCTATACCTTCCCTACACTAATAAATTAGAGGACTATTGTTGTAATATTATGGTATTGATAATTGTAAAAATAAGCTCTGTGTTGATGCAGTTACTGCAATTAGGCTTCACATCTGTGTTAAGCCAGAGTTTTTTCTTAAATCTCTACATCTTCACTCCCAAGATTCAATTGCATTAAGAATGAAGCACTCTTCTCACCTCCCTTTTAGGTTGACATCATTAGATTTCCATTAAAAGCTGACATTTGGCCTGTTTGCACCCACAGTAGAAAGCAATCGTGAGGCCTTATCACTCCTTCCTTCTTTCCAATACTAGTGACCACCTTCCCCTGTTTGAGTCAACATCAGGATGTTGACACAATGTCTTCTATTTGAATTTCATGCCAGGTTGCTTTCTGGTGGTTATCTGACTGGTCTCTGACATCAGCAAAACTCAGCCTATGTGAAAGACAAACAAGGGAAGCTCAGCAGTT
>VYXH01006452.1:1011107-1023064 GCA_013397275.1 Burhinus bistriatus | reverse complement strand
ACAAACCAAAACAAAAAAACTCCAACAACAAACAAAACAAACAACCAGCCTTTTTTTTGTGTCCTATAATAATGCAAGTACTCACTGATGGGAGAGTGTATACTTCCCCTGACATCAGATACATGAACTTTTTTTGTTTTAATCAAAGAGCATACTCGTCCTCATCTAACCTTATGTGCTGACTTAACTTTACAGGGGCTATATGGCCATCTTTTCCTCCTGCAATCAGAGTGCTTGGAGTCAAGTTTTATGCTTGAGAAGTCAGAACTTGCCATCAACAAAGGGCTAAAGAGCAGAAGTGATCGAAACAAGGCTGCACTGTCAGCAACATTTGCTTCTTGATTCTGAATCTGCAAATGAGCACATAACTTTACATAATTTACACATTTTCATGGAAGAGGATTATACACATTGTCTTGCACAGTAAATTACAGAACCCTGGTCACTGTATTCCTTTTCTGGCAATTTAGCACACTGATACAATTTAAAGATGCTTAGTCTAATTTGTTTTTTCACCATCAACAATAAAAAGAAAGCCTGAAAAAACACCTAGCTGAGTGCTTTCCTATTGATTTATTTTGCCTTGTTAAAACCCTTTTCCTAAATACAAAGTAGCAAACACTTAAAAACTATATGACAAAAATCTGGAGTTACAATATTTTTTTTTTTAAATTGTAACTCTGCGGATACTCCATACTGACTTTAACTCTATGAAAATAAGCTGATTTTGTATAGATGTTAAATAACATTAATCCATCAGCCCACAGATATGGATATTCATAAAACAGCACAGACAACAACATGTTTTTCTCCTGTTAACCTTAACCATGACAGCATCACCTTCCTGTGTCTACAAGCAATGTTGGAGGATCTCCTGGACAAATTGCTGCCTACAAGCCTTGAGTTAAAACCCATAGCATTAGATGTTCAATTTCAGCTATTCAAGGTTTAAAAATGCATGCTCTTTGGAGCACAGAGCAAGAGCAAGGAGTGTGCTGCAGGTCTGATGTTCACAAGGTCAGTGAACCATGACAAGAAACCAGAAGATACTGCAAGAGGTTGCTTGCTGAGCAGGACATCTCATAGAGAGTCCCTGTTTCTGTCCCAGCCCGGCACACACCAGCAGACTGTGCAGACTCTTCCTCACTGCCTCCACCAGGACTTTGGCTGCCTGCTTCCAAGGGCAGCTCTGGTGTGGCACAGTTGTGTAACCTCAGATCAGACTGCTGTGAGAACACCTAAGCTGGTAGAAAAACCTGTGAGAAGCCTTGTCCAGAGCTTCTATACCTTGTCTCAGGAGCTACCTTTGTCTCAGGCCTTTGCTGCAGCTGTGTTGCAGCCATGCTAGTGTCTGGCCCTGCTTCCTCCTGATCCTGACCTTGCATTGCTGATTTTGACTTCCTGGATGGACCTCAGACCTGCCTCATCACCACAGACTTGTGCCTCAGGACATGGTACCATTGGAAGCAGTTGTCTCTGTCCCCTCGGAGACCTTGGCGCAGATGGAGCTCCTGAGGGAGGACACAGCTTCCCAGGCCCCCTGCTGCAGTGAGCGCCAGGAGCTGCCCCAGCAGCAGGTGGGAGCAATGTTTTTGTGGCTGTGCTGCAGGGGGACATACCAGTGGACGTCTTTACAGACTGTCGCATCAAGAAGAGGAGGTAGGCAAAGCCCTCTTAAACCAATCAGGAAAAACCTTAAAATCTCGGGTCCTGAGTATCATGGGAGAATTTAGTCGTCTCAAAGGGCAATAGGTAAGGGTCTAAGTAATCCAAATTCTGGAATACGTTGAGGACAGTTTCTTAACACAGATGCTGGACAGGCTGAGGGAGGTGCTCATCCAGATCTTCTGTTCACAAATAAGGAAGAACTGTCTGGGGGATGTGATGTTAGATGACAGCATTGCCCAGGCTGTCTATGACACTGGCATATCTGATCTGCCAATTAAGATCCTGAAGGAAGTGAGGAAGGCAAATAAGAGAATAATAGCCCTTGACTTCATGGGAACAAACTCAGTTTCTTCAGGGACCTGATCAGCAGGATCCCATGGGAGACTGTCCCAAAGAGCAAAGGTGTCCAGGAGACCTGTGCAGTCTTCAGGTGCAAGGACAATCCATCCCAGTATGTGGGACAAACAATGTGTAGCAGGAGACCAGTGTGGCTGAATGGGAGTGCCTGGCTGAGCCCACCCCACCAAGGGAGACACACAGAGAGAGAGCAGGCAGGGGCTGCCCCACAGCAGTGCAGAAGCACAAGCGCAGGGGGACGGAATCAGCAAGGACAAATACTGGTTGAAAGGTGACAGTGGTGTGGGATGTGCAGGGCAGCAAGGGCTTCGACAGCTGCATGGGCAGCAAAAAGAAGATCAGGGAAAATATTAGCCTGCTGCTCATTGGGGAGGGCAATCTACTGACCAAGGACATAGCAAAGACTCAAAACATTCCTTGCCTTGGCCTTTACTGGCAAGGTCTGCTCTCAGGCCTCCCATGTCTTTGTTGCAGAGCCTGGGAATGAGCAAAGTTCATGGCAGGTAAAGACAAAGTTAGGGACCACTTAGGTAAACTGGACATACACAAATGTATGGCAATGAATGGGTTACCTCAGGGTGCTGAAGCTGCTCTTTATGCTATGTCTCATTAAGATCCAAATGTGCCAAAATTAAATCATGTGAAATATTCACAAACAACCACAAATCCATGAGAGAAAGCAGAAGTCAAGAAAGCCTGAGGATTCAAATATCAGTCACAAACTATGCTCACCAACGGTTTCTGCAGAGCTGCCTCTTCCCTTTCAGAGGCACCTGAGGCTATTTGACTCTGATTATTTGACCCTGTCTTGCCCCTCAGGAACACTACTTACAAGTCAACCCTCCATGAGTGTCTCAGCTTTCTAGAGACGGGCTTACCGAAAACCACCTGGATCGGTTCCAGCTTGCTTTAATGAAGCATGGGAGTGCAGACATTCAAACAGTAGCAATGGGTTAGGGCCAGGCAGCCCACTGTATTGTTAGGGATGCAGTAACTGATGTAAAACAATGATCACTGAGATAAAGATCACTTCTTCTGACACAGATTAATGTTTTGGGGTTGGGACACACCTTAAAGTAATGTTATGAATATGGGGCATTTTTTTTTAGATATGAAAAGTGTTGCTGTGATGTAGACATCATAATATCAAGGTATTAACAACCATGGAAGTTCTAGTTTCACAGTTTTTGTGCTGTTCATAATGTCAAGTACCAGGAATACCAAAATCCCCAGGACAAAGTTTCTAATTTGGGTCAACTAATTCTTATCACATAGCAGAGATATGGAAAATATTCCCCAGCAAGGTGCCACTACACAATTTTACATCCTGGAGAGCTGTACTCAGTTCTACAGGATTTATATATGGGTAATTAATGAATCTTCTCTATCTAGCCAACCACACGCCCGTTACTGAGCTTATGAGTCAATATTGTTAATTCACAATGACATCAGCTGGTGGCTGGGGATTGTCCCTCACAGCATGCCACTGTTTAACTCATGTTTATGACACTAATTACACTGGCACATGCTAAATAATTCAAGCTTCCTTGGACTCACACACAGACATCAGTAAGGTTTATTCATGCTCATTAAGCACTGACCCACACTGGAAACTGTACATGCTGTCCCAGTTTTCAACATAGAAAGTGGTAATTCGTGATATAGCTGAGGCTGCCAGACACATTGGTTTTTCCGGACTTGTCTTTTTTTCCTGATGAGAAATCTTTTCCAGGTGGAATCTGAAAACTCTGCACTGTAATTAGTAGTGCCCAAGCATGAGAAGCACCCAGTGCTATACGTATGACATATCTCCTCATCTCCGTGCTGGTGCTCTGGATGTAGCAGACTTAGGGCAGATGCAAAGAGAGTAAAATAGGTTTGCCATTTCCCGGATGTGTTGGACATCCCAAACAGGTGCTGTACCAATGGCCTGTATATTTACAGTAAATCTGATGTACACAAGAGCTGCAAACTCATGTGCATTTGTGAGTCACCTGAAGAGTATGCACACACAGGCTAGGAACTGTAATTATGTCTGTTAGGGTGACATAAAACACAGTCTGACAGCCATTTGAAAAAATGCAATGGTGTTGCTGTTCTGAACATGGCATTGCCAGAGCCAAATTACTTTCACAAGTCTTTTAAGCTACTTACTTGCTGCAAAGAAACAAAGGCTAATTCCATGGCTATTATCTGAATGCAGAAGTGATGTGGATATGGTGAGTGATAGAGACCTTTTTCAGAGGTTGGTTTCCACTGTGGCTCACAAGCAGTAAGAGAAGCAAGAAGCAGTGAGGAAACTGGACCTATTTTTATTCATCCCTACAGCTCTTGAATGGAACAAACTAGTAGCGCTCCTACACTCCTAATTACCAAGCTCTATATATTTCAAAAATATAGATAAAACATAGGCCCAACAGAGAATGACTGGGAGACCAAAGGCCATTCCATTTTGTACATTTAAAGTACTTGGTGTAGTGAGAGCTTGCTACAGCTTTGTTTTTAAAAAAATAAAACTCTGACATCTGGCAAGACTTGAGTTAAAGTTCTGAAAATTACTCTAAAAAAACCCCTATACTAGTGAAGAAATAAGTTATTTGTTGAAGTTTTTTCTCTCAGCTATACTGATCGGTGTCATTTGGGTGTTCAGAACAAAGCAGAGATCCTTAACTTCATGACAATTTTAGATTAAGTTTTAAGACCATTGAGACAGCAGAGAGGAAATAGTTCAAAACATACTAGAGAAATTTACCTCAGCCTTAAAATATGCAATAATTTAATTAAGAATAAGAAAGCTAAATTTCATCCACCAGCCCACTCACCAGCCCACACATTCAAAATATATTACAGCAAGAACTCAGGCTCTCTGCTAATTTTTTGTCATAATAGAGTATTTGGTACCTGCTCTTCTGCTTGTTCCACATCTTTACTGAGAAATTCAATCTTTGCTGAAATTAAATCCCTTCTGAAACAAGATCAAATTTTATTCCCATGTTCAGAATAACTAATCTTGCACAAGCCTAATTCAGGAAAGAGACAGCGAAAGAATAGAATAAAACTACTGAGACAGATTTCACTCAACCTGTAGGACTTTGCATCTGAATCTCAAAATGGCAGTCACAACATTGCCTTCCCTGAAGCGGGGAGGAAAACAATGCCTTTTCAACGAAAGAACCGTGCACACACAACTAAATGCCATTCTCAGTCAGGTGTTTCTATTCAATTTCCCTTGCCTAATTTATGATTTTTTTCTTTAATTTCATGATGGGTGATTTTAGACTTTGGGAGAGTTTATACTACAATGTTGTGGTCAGATGTGTATATCAGAAGAGGCAATCGGCACATGCTTTTCGTCATTTACACCTCTAGATCTACCATCTGCCACATGGCACTGGAAGAGAGTCACTGAAATATATGTGTTCTTCAAACATCAAACAAGGAACTTGATTAGTAAAAGGAACATTGTATTAACCCCAAAGCTACTGGTTTTTTTCCATTTCATTGCAGAGTTTTTGCATAAAATCCCTCTGTGCCTGGCTTCTCACTGCAAGACAAGATAAACGGCATACAACATCATCACAGTACCAAGTGCACCATCACATTTACATTGCCTTTAGGCTGAGAAGTGTGATCATTTTCTTTTTTTATTAATCACTTTACCTTCATTTGGCATTTGAAAGTTGTTTCTTCTGGCTGAGTAACAGTTAAGCAGTCAAAAGGTCCTTTCATTAATTCACTTAATATTTCCTCCCAGCATATTCTTAATACTTTTCTCCTTCAAATATTGCTTCATTTGTAATTTTATATCTAAACCCTCTGATCTAAACATAAAACCCTAGGAGGCTTTATTATTATTGCTGTTATTCTTTTCTCTGTGTTTTCCCCTATCAAGTGTTTTTTCTGATTTGAGTCATCTGATCTAGCAAATCAAATCTAGATTGTAACAAATATTTTAGAAATCAGGCTACTGGAGCTTTTAGCACAAAATGAAATTTGCAGTACAGAGTTTCAGAACACCACCATCACATTTTTTTGTTGCCCTTTTAAGTATGTTTGAGGCACATTTGGGTATCCTATTCAGAGCTATTAAGAGAAGGGTTTATTTCCAGCTATGTTGTTCTTTCAACTTTGACTTCAACTGGAGTGGGATGGAGTCTTTAAATGTGAATTTACTGTGAGAAAGTAAAGATCAGAAATTAAGGGTTTGTTATCTAAGACTACATCCTCAGATAACTTCATGCAGTAAACAACATACAGTACTCCAATACTTTCATTACAAAAGTGTTTGTTGTGTACTGTTTCTGGCCACTGGAAATCAGTACCATTATTACTAGTCCATTTTACCTGTTTAATCATTTCTTCAGAAACATTACATGGTCTTTGCTAGGATTTATTGACCCAGTTTTAAGAACAGTTCCAAAATCTACCTGCTCTAGTCATCCGTCAGAAACCTATCCAACATTTTTACACCATCACACACACACACACAGACAAAAAGAAAAAAAAGAATCAGTTTCTTTCTATGCTAGAGTGAATGTAATTGTACTTTTTTATTATGACACACAATTCCAAACATAGTTTGGGAAAATACAGGTATTGTCTTTCAGAGCAAGCCAGGCTGATCTTCCTTTACTTGGGACATTTCCATACAGAAAACATTTAACATATTGGAATCACCATTATCTCCAACATGCAGCAAATCCTAATTATCCTGGAAGATGACGAGCCTAAAAGTTTTACTCTGAAGAGTTTAACAAGTGCTATTATTCTGTTTAGAATAGGCACAGAGAAATAGGCACAAACTTCATATCATGCACAGCACGAAAAAGAGCAAGGCAATGACTGCAGCTCTCCCTGGCCCTAAACAAGCAACTCAGTCAGGTGACTGTCCTCTCATACTCCAGATTCAAAATACAAGTCTTCTGTTTCCCAGTAATATTAAAATAATTAAGATACCTTTCCTCCTCTCAGTTCATCTTGAACATGTTTTAGGTTTAATTCTTTCTCTTCTTCCCCCCTCTAACTAAAAATTTTATATCCCCCTTACTCATAGTCTATTTCCTTCTTCAGATAGAAAACATTGTCATTATTCTTAGCATCCTCTACTCCTCAGTCACCTTTTTTTGTTTGGTTTGTCTGATACCTAGTTTGCTGAATTTGATTCTCCAAGATTATGTCAAATTTCTATCAGATAACACTCTCTCTGATTTTCTTTTTCCCAAAAGTGTGAAATTTAGATGTTAACTTGAATCAAAAATTATATATCCATTCATAGAAAATGTCACGGATGAACACAGTTCTGTTACAGGATCCAGGTAATACTGAATTATTTATAGAAAACATGGCGTATCTGAACACGAAATAAAACTTCAGTTACTTCTCCTGGATACATCAATAAAGATTTCCAGAAGTACCAGAAAAAAAAAAGAGAAAATACGAGAAAGATTGCATTTGGAAATTCAGTAAGTGTAAGGTATTGCCATTTAAAAAGTTAGAACAAAATAACACACGATTTCATCAGTTTGCAGAGAAGAAAACAGAAGCCTCTCTAATTATTCCATAAGATCAGAACAAAAAGAGAACAAGCAAGAAGAACTTACTATACACCTTCACCTTTTTCTTCAGTTGGGAATATATAAGCTTTAGTTACTTGGTCTAAAGATATATAGGAAATGTCTGCAGACACCAAAAGGTATTTTAAAATATAAAGGCTGCAAATTCAAGTATTGAAAAATCACAAAATTCTAGGCTTGCTCTTACAATGTCATTGCTGATGTGTGGCATCAGCACATGTGTGGCAGCTCTGATGCTTTGCAGCTGTTGAGAATCTTCACGGTGCTTCATTCTGCTTCATCCCAGAAAAAAAGATCGAAGTATTCAGTTAAACAATTAATTTTTACTGTTCACCTTGTGAATGAAATCACAGGACAGTCAGGGTGTTGGGACCATCTAATTCTGCCTTATGTGCCACTTTTCATGCTCAGTCCATGCAGCTGCATGCCCCTCTCTGCTGCTTTGGGGTAACCAAGTAAATCTCCATAGGGGGTTACTAGAGGCAACGTACCCTGCTATGCTGAGCTCGCTGCCAGCGTGTGCTCTATATCCATGTATGTAGCATAGGAGGGAAAGGGCTCAGAAAGGTCTTACTAAAAATCTTTACAGTTCTGGTAAGAACGGACCTCTTTATACCCAAGGCAGGAGCCACCCACCTACATCTTTATCGCATGATCCTACAAGGCTTTTCCTTGTGGCCAATGCCTCATTCAGTATACCATAGTGCCCTGAAACAATCCATCTTTCTGAGATGCACGGAGACTGAGATGCCTTCTCAAGTCCATTTGCATCAGATGTGTAGTTTCTGCAGTTCAGTTACAACCTGGGGATAATATTTTTTGCTTCTAGAAATCCTTAGGACTGTTCTTTTAACACTAGGGTTATTTCCTATAGTACCATAATTATTTGCTAATTGTACACAGGAAAAGAAAAAGTGGTGTTATGATTATGGGGGAAGGAAGGGAGGAGGCACACTTATATCGGTGCTGTACTTTTGTTTGCTTTTAGCTTGGCTGAACCTTTCTTGAAATTTTAAAAGAAATTCAACGCTGTGTGGAAGATTAAATGTTCAGGAGAATTTTACTGAACAACAAATGATATCAAAAAACTTACCTAGAATATATGCATACAACTGTTATATACTTATTCTGCATTCATTAAAGTATTTCATGGTGATCACTTCAAACAGTTTGGAACAAATGACTGAAATTTAACATCTCCATTAATAAATAAGATACTAAAAATCTTGCTTGATTGAACAGTATAATTATTGCCAAAATGAAACCTTGTCAGATATTATTTCTTTCCTAAGTTTTCTATCAAATTAAAAACTGTAAGAAATGCATGATACGCTGAAGAACAATATGTGATACAAAACAGCGCAGTGGAGCAATGGTAATATGCAGGATGTGCCACTTACCAAACAAAAGACAACAACAGTTCATCAAAAAGATGGCAAATAAACTCCACTCTTACATGGAACATAGTGCACTTCCATAGGGCAATTTATTCCACCCTAAAAAATATCTGAAATAGTTGGTTTGAATTGTTTTTTAAAAAGTTCTGTTACTTTTTATTCACAATGCAGAGAACCAAGATTATTAATTTAGATACCTAAATTCCAGATAGCCATGGTAGGTGGAAAGACTGTCACCTAGAATTTCTAGGTCCTAAAGTCCAATTATCTACCTTTAGAGCAGTATACATTTATTTTAAAAATCCCATAAACTCTCTCACATGTATCCCAGGCATGGATACTTACATTTACAGGTAACTCAGGAGAAAGAAGCTTGAAATGCTGATGTAGATCTTAAAAATTCTCTAAATTCCTGGAAAACACATTACTATGAATTGCACAGTGCAGACAAAAAAGTGAGATAACACTCTTCAGCTGTCTGGATGCACACGTCAGTGACTACCCAGCTCAGCATTCAAAAAATTAACAGTCATATGGAATACCACGACAGTTAAATTAACTGTGAGGAAAAAATAAACTAAAATTAAACTAGTTGTGAGGGGAAAAAAACAATGACAGAAAATAGAAAATCTAATTTATGGGGACAGAGAAGTGTGAATAAATAGACACAGTACTCAAAAGCTATAGAAACAAAAAGCTATAGAAAAATATTTTTGTCTCACTGGACAAAAATATAATAGATCAGTATTTTAAATTATTATATGATGACATGAACTATGTATTTATCAAAGGCAGTCTATCCATTCTTTAAATACCCGCTGAAGATCACCCAAAACTTGGATTTGTGAATACAAGGCACATATACTCTCACCTCAGAACAGGCAAGTGCTGAATGTGCAAGCTTTGACAGAACTTCCCTTTAGTAATACAGGGAAATAACACAGAGAAAGCTGTACTATGTAAGTGCAAAGAAGTGGGAAATTACTGACATTCAGAACAAGGTAAATCACAGAGCTGCACCCCAAAGTGCTGGGAGTCAAGGTGTTTCTTACATAGTACTGTGTTGATCTTTAAGGTACTTTTCACTTTTAGAACTCAATACCTCTTTGCCCAAATGCAACGTATTTCCCTTTTGCCACCAGACAACCTAACATCTAACAGAGTGTGTATCTATGTGGCATGTAAAAGCAGTTTTTATTTTTCTTGGAAAAAAGATTTTCTGAGTTGCATTAATGAAAATTATTAGGAAGTAAAAATTTAACTAGCATTCAGACAAGAGTGGAAAAATCTAAAATTAGGATTTAAAAAATCAATTTCAAACCTATTATATAGCTTAAGCTCAACCAGTAATGAGTGAGACAAGTGATGAATGCAATTTATGTGATGAGAGATTATGTCATATGGAAATATAAGATAAACACAAGGAGCTTTTACATATTCATTATTGAACATACATAAATGAAAGGTGTAATTAATAGTCAGTAATTTTTATTTTAATGCGCAAAATTCAAGCAACAGGTGCCAAAATATCAAGAAACAGCTGCTTTTCAGGCTCCTGTATATTAAATGAAAAAGAGAAACAGACTTTCAGCCTAAGATGAAAAAACTCTTATTTGCTATTCTGCAGTTTAAATCAACAGATTTCAATTTTGAGAACCATCCGTTCTCAGGCAGCTTCACTAGACAGTAGAGTATCTTCAGAGATTACTTCTGATTGACAATTTAGTTACGGTTCACCTTAGCCTCGTTTAATTGCATGATCATCCAAGGGAAGATTAAATTAACACCTTTCCTCCAGTAAAGAATGATTCAATCCAGATTCCCTACATTATTTTTCACTAGATAATCAGGCATTTGCAAAAGCTGAAGACTAAATAATTAATCAGTCAATGAGCTGAAAACATGAAAAACTAATGAGTCAGGGTTTATGTAAGAATCACAACTCCTATATGAGTGAATACGTGTGGCACCAATTTATATGTTTATTTAGACTTCACCTTTACAACTAATAAACGTGAATGTCTGTAGCCATTTTAAAGGTCAACAGGATTGATAATACTGATGTTTTTATATACCAATCTGAATTATTTTTAAGGCTGCACCTGGTGTGAATGGCTTTTGAATCATTCCTTGATCTTTACTGAAATAGATCAGTTAGCAAAAGAAATTGCATTTCTTAGAAAGTCACATCTAATGCACAGATATTTCCATCTCTCTTGGAAAGGTTACAAGACACCTGATCATGTTAATCCTTCTGTACAATTATTTTTTTTTTTTAATTCAGAGCAAAACGGGCAATATTTTCCTACTAAGTTTAAGTCACCAGGGATTCATAGAATCATAGAATGGTTTAGTTTGGAAGGGATCTTAAAGATCATCTAGTTCCAACCCCCCTGCCATGAGCAGGGACACCTTCCATTATACCAGGTTGCTCAAAGCCCCATCCAACCTGGCCTTGAACACTTCCAGGGATGGGGCCTCCACAAGTTCCCTGGGCAACCTGTTCCAGTGCCTCACCACCCTCATAGTGAAAAATTTCTTCCTAATATCTAATCTAAATCTACCCTCTTTCAGTTTAAAACCGTTACCCCTCATCCTATCACCACTACACACCCTAATAAAGAGTCCCTCCCCTTCTTTCCTGTAGGCCCCCTTTAAGTACTGGAAGGCTATTATAAGGTCTCCTCAGAGCCTTCTCTTCTCCAGGCTGAACAATACCAACTCACCCAGCCCGTCTTAATAGGAGGGGTGCTCCAGCCTTCTTATCAGCTTCATGGCCCTCCTCTGGACTTGCTCCAACAGGTCCATGTCCTTCCTATGTTGGGGGCTCTAGAGCTGGATGCAGTATTCCAGGTGGGGTCTCACGAGGGCAGAGTAGAGGGGCAGAATCACCTCCCTTGGCCTGCCGGCCACACTTCTTTTCATGCAGCCCAGGATATGGTTGGCTTTCTGAGCTGTGAGC
>VYXH01006452.1:982757-1010853 GCA_013397275.1 Burhinus bistriatus | reverse complement strand
AAAAAAGTCATTAAGTACCTCAGCCTTGTCCATGTCCTGGGTGACCAGGTCTCCCGTTTCGTTCTAGAGACAACCCACATTTTCCCTAGTCTTCCTTTGGTCAATGACATACCTGTAGAAGCTCTTCTTGTTGCCCTTGATGTTCCTGGTGAGGTTTAACTCTGTTTGGGCTTTAGCTTTCCTAACCTGATCCCTGGCTGCTTGGACAATTTCTCTGTATTCCTTCCAGGCCTACCTGCCCTTGCTTCCACCCTCTGTAGGCTTCCTTTTTCTGTTTGAGTTTGTCCAGGAGCTCCTTGTTCATCCATAGAGGCCTCCTGGCATTTTTGTCTGACTTCCTCTTTTTTGGGATGCATTGCTCCTGAGCTGGGAGGAGGTGATCCTTGCGATATTAACCGGCTTTCGTGGGCCCCTCTTCCCTCCAGGGCTTTATCCCATGGTACTTGTCCTGGTTTGAGGCAAAACAGGATGACAACAGCACTCTACCAAGTAGACCCCTGAAGAGGCCAAAGTCTGCTCTCTTGAAGTCCAGGGTAGTGAGCTTGCTATGCACCCTCCTCGCTGCCCTAAGGATCTTGCACTCAACCATCTCGTGTTCACTGCTCAAGGCTGCCCTTGAGCTTCACATTGGTGGTACTCTGTGTCTTTGGGAATTTAACCAACTTTTATCACAAGACTGGATGTAATAGATGTGTTTTATCCAAAAGCACTGCAAGGAAATGGAAATGAAAAGGACCATACATCTAGCTGAAAAAGAGCAGAAGGAAAACATGACATTGGAAGCTGAAAATGACAGTGAGGTCAGGCCAACTGCCATGCACACACCAACATATAAACTGCTGTGCAAGAAGGTGCTGTAATGTATTAATACGATATGGAGAGGTTGACTATCCCATTTTGCTCTGTGCCATGGTTTTTGTATATTCTGACTGCTCAAAGCAGAATTGTTCTCAGTTAAAGACAGTCCACTCCTGCACTAAATGTCCCAGACTGAGCTGCAAAGGCTGAAGACTTTGAGGGTATCTCCCCTCTAATGCTCTGGTAAGAATGCTTTTGGGTTACTTCCAAGGTTTGTCCAAGGCCAAAAAAATATGGACAGCTGGAGAGTTGATAATCACAGATGCTGTGAATATCATCTTTCTCTGAGGTGTGGCACAGGGCTTTTTCTTCAAGAACCATGAGAAATTCTCTCTCAGTGCTCTTTCTATGTTGCTGAACCACTTAGTCCACACAAACACAACTGTACAAATAAAAGCCAAAGGAGAAGGAGGGGCGCTTTTATGTTTTTAATTTATAGTGGCACATTGGCTACCTCTATAGCAGAACAATCAACAGCATGCGGGCTCCTGCCTGAGGATTGTCATGCTAACAATTCAACTGTTAGCAAGGTCCCTGTGTCAACTAGAAACCTCTCAAACAAAGCCTGGGCATGCATCAGGTTTTTGTATGGGCCAGGCACCATTTCCAACAGGCTGCCTGAATAAGACCGTCCTCTTTAGGTGGGTAAGAGAGCTAATGTTATGGACATAGGTCATATCATGCCAGCTGGCCACAAAGAACTGGCCTGGCCTGGTTTTTTGTTGTGTTTCTTAGACATGATAAATGTAGTCATTGAATTCGGCCAGCCCAATAGCTGGTCTATGGCAATGACAAATAGAAAATATTTAGGGAAAGCATCTAAAAAGCAGGAAAGGCATGGAGTGATATTTCCCGTGGTGTATCCTGCTGGCTTCCAGCAATCAGCAACCTAGGGATTTCACGAGTCACAGGATGCATCCAGATGCATTGATTTTAACAGCCTCGTCTTCTTACTTCCAGCTGTTTTCAGCTTTGCATTTTCCATTTTCTTAGGCTTATTTTTAGAGTGAGCTCTTGAGCCAAGAGGGGAGCATGCTCTCTTCCAGTTTCTGAGACCAGCTATGCACAAGTTGCATTGGGTCGCAGCTGCAGGAGGTGTGATGGGCTGGACCCAGAAAATTAGGAATTCAGTTCTGGAAAGATCCAAGTACCTGCCTGATTTGTTAGAATTCTCTTTTAGAAAGACAGTGGCCTGCTTCAGGCTCCCATGCTGAAGAGAAATGTTCTCCCTTTATGACAAGGTGACAGAAGTTCCATCACGCAAACAAAAAGACAAAAAAATATGCCCTAGCAGAATCTTAGGCTGTGCATAGTGGTTCTTTTACTTGTGTTGAAAAACAGTTTTGTTTATAACAGTTTTAAAATGGTTTTCCAAACATGGTATCCCTGCTAATCTAGATGTATGACTTTGTATCATATTTCCTAGTACAAATGAAATAAAATTATAAGTAAATCACTTAGAGCAGTTACATTACTTATAGATTTTTTCTTCATGACAGATAAGAAACAGACCTGTTACTAGCCATATTCTAATTATAGTCTTAAAAGGATTTAGTAATGTAATCTAAGATGAATATTAAATTACCTTTGCCTTGTCTTATGCTACCTGGGTCAGGAGGTTGATTTGGGTTATGCTCTAGGCTGTGAAACTTTTATTTTACTGGCAATGTCATTACTTTTTTTTCACTTTTTTTTTAATACAGAAAAAATAATTCTGTATTTTTATTTGTTTTTGTTTCTAAATTAATTTTCCATCTCATCCACTAGGGAAATGAGATGTGAAAACAGTTCTGTATTGTGTGTGAGCACATTAGTTGAGGAACATACTTTCAGACTTAGTCTAGCTAACACTGTAGGAAGGCTATATTTGTCTGGTTTTCCTACCAGATGAGCAAAAAAACCTGTGCAAAAATTATCTTATTTTTTTTCCACTAATGAAAAAGCTTTAAATACATAAAAAAGATAAGCTTCAGTGTACCATGTTAACAGTGAGTGTTGAGGAAGTCTCAAACTGTCAATGACCCAGGAGGCTAAGCAGTACACCACTGAGATTTGGAAATGTCTCTCAGAATTTGCAAAATCCTCTGTCACATTACAAATGTGTGCCCTCTGCACAGTTAAGAGGATTGACTCACTGATCTTTGTGTCACACCTGAAACAATAGATTCTGATTTTGACTTCACATCAATTTCGCTTTACTGTAGTTGCAAAGACTACAGCAGAATTAGTTCAGAAATACATACGTGCAACTGAAACCGGTAGAGAGCCACAGCTCTCTAATATCACTGCATGAACTCATCTTCATTATCTCTCACATTTCTTCCCTGCTTTCTCATCACACTCAACAGTTGTCTCTGTTTCCTTTTGTATTGCAAGCTCTCTGGGACAGAGACTACCTATTTATGACTTTCCAGTCAGGGTTTCTGGACATTTCTGTGAAGCTAATCTGAAATAATAATGGTATTCAGAGCGTGTCTAGACAAGTTAGAAGCAATTACTGAGCCAAGGCCCTTCCATGATCATGTATTGCCTACAAATTGTATAATAATAATCTGACTTCTCACTGGAATCTATTCTTGCTATTTTTCAGTCATGAGTGGCTTGTTGCCAGTCAAAAGCAGAGAGCAATCTAACCCATAGGACCATTCTGCAATTTCTTCTCATGCCCATAACATATCCAGGCAGTCCATCTCAATCAGAGCATAGCGGGTTGCAGTATCCCTTCAGGGTCCTCAAAATTTATGCATCTTGCTTTGGCTGACCATCAATCCACACTTACTGCTCTCTGCGCTTCCATCTGAGTATACTTACTGGCAATAGAGAAGGAAACACTAGCATGCCTTACAGGTCATCCAAGCTGATGGATGCTTATATCCTATATTTTTCTGCAATATAAAGTGCTTTCATTTTTCAGGATTTGTTCCAGAAAAACAGGTCATCCTTCAGAGATCTCTGCATAGACTAAAGAAAAAATTATCAAAATTCTATTTTGCAGTGGGATTCACGGTTTTCTGCACTTCTTCTCATTTTCTATCCAACAATCCTGAGGTGCTCAAGAATGTTTTCAGCTTTCCCATCATCCAGGCAGAGCCCAGAGATTAGAGCCCCCACCAGGGATAGGGAGTAGCCATGTTCAAGGTACTTTAAGGCAGACCCAGGAAATGGACTTTCCAAATATCCACTTGTAGGTGGAAAACCAGCTTGAATTTTGAATGCTAACAGGCAGCAGCTAATTGGGTGCATGTTTGTCAGGGTGAGTGTCTGAAACTGAACTTTTGAACTCTTCAACTCTCAAGCACAAGGCTGCTACTTGGTAGCTGCAGATGGTGTGGGCTGGTTGTAAATTTTGGTGATACTTGGACTGAACAAAGTGCCACATCCTGAATCCTCCAGCTAATAAGAAAACATGAGGCAGAACCACCATTTATAAGGCTAATCATGTGTTGCACTTCTGCACATAAGCTACTTAGACTGGGAAAATGGGAGGCTTAGGGGCCAAGAAAGAAGAGCTGGTGCCAAAAATAAGTGGTCTCGGAAGAGGGAAGGGGGCCTGGAAAGCAGAAGGTGAAGATCCTGGCTATGGGAAAGATCCTGGAAGTGGGGGAAGATCCTGGAGATCAGAGAGCTGTGTGGAGACAAATGCTAGGGATGCCCAGGGACCATGGCCAGTGTTGCCAAAGGCTGGTATCAGAGACCAGCGGATTAGTGGGAACTGACCCGACTTTCTGCATGACTTTCTGCTGTCCTGGAGGAACAATGACCTCCCTGCGGGAAAGGGAGTTCAGGACTTAGGGAACTTAGCACTGTGGGGAGGGAGGGAGTGTGAGAAACAATTAGGTAGGGTAAAAGCTCTCATCTTATTGGTCCCTATATAAACCCCATATCCAGATCCACCACAGACTGTGGTTTACTGAGTCTCACCTGTGACAACTCTCTAGAGGCTTGTTTTCATCTACTGTCTGTCTTTCGTCCTACTCATCAGCTAAATTCTGTATGAAGAACCTCCATTTCAAGAGTCCCTGTCTCAGGCAAAAAGTTTGTCAAAAAAATCCTAACCATTTCTATGAGACAGTGAAGCATTGTAAGAATTCTTTCATTTCCAAAATGAATTCAGAAATTTGTGCTGCCTTACTGGCTGCTACCTTCTCTCTGTCTGGATCTATTACTTGCTCACTAATTGTTTCCAAGGAGCCCTAGATGACTGTGACAAAGACAGCACTTATTTCTCTTGAGCTTTAGGCCCACACACTTCATTGTTTCAGTATAATAGACTTATTACATTATTCTACAGAAAGGTCATACAACACTGCCTGTAAGAGATCACCTTTCAGGTGCTGCAGTTGCTATTATTTTCCTCTTTATGAGTTGAAGTGTGTGAATAACGTCAAGGGGAAATAGTCGATTCAAATTGTTAAATAAAATTAGCTAACTTGACACTTCATGAATGTAGAAGAATCTGGGGGGAAATGAAAGACCATAAGGAAGCAAAACTGCAGCTTGTTAATCTGGAAAAAAATCTTTCCTGGTACAAGCTCAACCTGTCGGGAGTTATACAAATTTCAAAATTCAAAATTAATCCAAATAAAATAAACCTGAATTAACGGTACCATTTCTTTCCAAGTAAACATTTTCATTGAGTTATTCAGCTGCCTGACAATCCTAGCCTTGTAAAATTTTGATTGGCAAAGTACCTATCGTATCTTGAGACACGGCAAAATTCTCAAAACTGTGTTTACTGAAGTTTCAAAAAAAACCTTTTCCATAATTTGATTTGTGACAATATGCAATGTTGTGAGATTTAATATTTTTTGTGAAGTACTGTCGTGGTCTGGGCCAGATTGGCCCAATCCAGTGGAATGACAGATGCTCGCTCTCTCTTTCTCCGCTCCCGAAGGGAGGCAAGAGAGAGAGAGAAAAAGAGAGACTGAAGAGTTTAGAAGGAACTAAACTACTTTAATAAAATATTAATAATAAAATAATAAAAAGAAAATAATGAAATATATACAAAACCATATCAAGCTCCCAGGATGACAATCACGTCACCAGCAGGCACTGGGGAAGTCCCAGACTGGACTCGGTGATGGACGGGAACTGGATTCCAGATCTGGATTCAGGGTCGGGATCAAAGGCAGAGTCCTCCTCAGACGCCGGCCATTGAAGAAAGGGAGCTGACCCTTTGATCCCTCAGCTTTTATACTGAGCATGAGGCAGATGGGATGGAATACCCTGTTGGTCACTTTTGGGTCACCTGTCCTGTCCGCTCCTCCCCTCAGGTGTGACCCCTCTACGCGTTTCCGCTTCCGACCCTCCAACGGGGCAAGTAACAAAGTTGGCTGGCCTTGGCTGTTATAGCAACAAGTATAAGCAAGAGCCTCTCTGCATACCGTTCCTTGGCATCAACTATAAACATGGGTCTTACCACTCTGAGAGTGAACAGTTTTCTGCACAACATGCTGTTAATTTCAGCAGTTAGAAGAGGCCTAGCTAAAAAATAAAGTTACTGAACAAAATTGGTCCTGTTTTACCTCAAACCAGGACAAGTGCAAATATGGCTTTTCTGCCAACTGTTACTGAACTAACCCTCTGCAGGCTTTCATTGAAGCTGGACAAAGAATTTTCAAGAATGGAAAATTCAACAGAAATGTGGCTTCTGTAATTGAAAACTATTTACAAATTTGACTTCAGTTTCACCAAGTCCTTTCAAATGAGAGGAAAGTGTTCAGACTTAGTGTGGTAAAAGTATCAGAGAAGCAATTGGTGATATTCCCCTTTATTCCCCAACAGTTCAGTAGCTCAAACAGTCTCAGAGGAAGCAGGACACTTCTGGTTTGTATCAGCAGTCTGTACAGCCCTGGGGAGGGTTTCAGCAAAGCTTTTGCTTCTTCTTTCTCTCACTCAGATGCATGGCCTGGTCAGAGGCTTCAGAAACAAGTCTGTGCTCAGTCCCTCACGTTGAAATCATACCATTTTTCATAGTGAAAACCTAAATAGTCAGAAACTGTTAAAACCAGGTCGCCCTGTTCCACCACCCATGCAGAACAGGAATAAGGCCTGCTGGGACTTCACCTAGCTGAACCTTAAAAACCTCCAAGTACAGAAATTTCATTAATTTTCCTGCTAAACTGTTCCAGCACCTCAGCCTTTCCCAAACTTGTGTCTGCTGCCCCTTGTTATGTCACCTGCCATTGTGGAGGAGAGTTTGGCTCTGCAATCTTTGTAACTCCCCATTTTCGATCGCTTCTAACCTGCATTTCACCAAGTTAAACAAGCAGCTGCTTCAGCCTCTCCTGCCAGCTTGTGTGCTCTAGACCCTTGGTGACCTGAGCAGCTTTTCATTGCACTTCAGTTTCTCAATCTTCTTCTTAAATTGGGTCATCCAAAATTAGACAGTATTCCAGGTGCACTCTCACTAGTGCCAAGTAGAGCTGATCATAACATGGCCTGGCATGCAGTTGGTCTTATTTACAATGAGACTGCACTGTTGGTTTGTATTCAGCCTGGCATGCACCATAATTGCCATGTCTTTTTCCAGCAATGTTTTTCCTCAGCCAGCCAGTCCCTAGCCAGTACAGAGGGGGTTATTCCCCTGAGGTGTGGGACTTTGAACTTCTCACTCAACTTCATGAGGTTTCTGTTGGCCCCATCTTCAAGTTTGTCAAGGTCCCCGTGGATCAAAGTGCTGCTTATTTTGATATACTGTGGATGTCAGGCACCTCCACCCATACGCATATCATACTGTATCACATATTTAGTGTTTGGGAAACTCAGGAGCTGCTCAGCCTGCTTCCAGCCTTCATGCCAAAGTCTTTTGCTCGAATGAAGTAGAAAAGATTCAGCAGACATGGCTGAAACTCCCGTACCTCCGAACACAGATAGTTTATAGTATGCTTATTAATGCACTTCCTGGGAAGAGTAATAGGAATCAAGCCCCAGCCAAAGGAAGGAATTGCAATACCTGTCCCACAGTCTCATTCAGTAATCTGGCTGTCAGTTACAGAAAGGAATGGCAGGAGCACTTCTTCCCTCTCTGAAAGTTTTTTGTGTGTATTTAGTCCTTTTTTCCCTGCCTTTTTCTTATTTGTCCCTGAAAAAGAAACTTCATGTTTTAGTGTCAGCAGACTGTTTTCCTTGACACAAAAAAAAAAAAATCTTTGCCTTGGTAAAGAGAATGAAATTGGAAAAATATACTTTTCATTAAAATGTCATCCCAAACTATACTTTTACATGATGAATTGTTTGCCTAGACCTAGCTCTAGTATTTTCTCTAATCCCACAGTTTACCTTAAAATTCAGGTCTCTTAGTTTCAAAAACACTGAAAATGGAATCCATTACCATAATAAAATTTAAGGTATTGAATCTTAAACCAAAATAACACGAGTGTTAATTAATTTACTGTAAAACTAGAGAGCTACCTTTTCTTCTA
Organism: Burhinus bistriatus; assembly: GCA_013397275.1. Lineage (NCBI taxonomy): Eukaryota > Metazoa > Chordata > Aves > Charadriiformes > Burhinidae > Burhinus > Burhinus bistriatus. The sequence continues at coordinate 1,002,571 of VYXH01006452.1, read as the reverse complement.
CATCACTCTAAACTATACAGCTTTGTCATCCAAATCAGGATGATAATCTGTGGGCAACTTGCTTGGAATAAGTATCCTTTAGCTTAATTATTTTATAGAAAACTCTTGCAGAGTTTTCCTCCTCAACTGTTTCCAAACAAGTTAGTGTATGTTCACTGTGCAGGATTTTTCAGACCCAGTTAGAAGATTACATTTATCATCAGTTCCTATATTAGTTTTAAAGTTGGCTTCAGTGTCACTGATTTAGAGACACCTTCAAGGACACACTAAAAACATACATCTAGGAAATGATTCAAGAAGGAGATGCACACACATTTCCTTGTGCTCTAACATATCTCACTTTTGTTGTATAGAACAAAACAGCAGAAACTTTTTCTTCTCTTCCAGCATCATTTTTTTCAAGTAGTTATTTCCCTGACATACTGAATCTACCTAAGGCTTGGCCTTTGTATTTTGAGCACTTTGATTCTCTCCAAAGATTTTGATCTCTGAAGAACTGAAGTACCCACAATGCCTTCTCTAGTTCTTCTTGCTGTTTTAAAAACACTTTTAAATGTAAAAGTTAACTAACTACATACATTCTTTACGGATGTTTGCATACGAAAAAGTTAAAACTGTTTTTGGAGAGGGTCATATTCAACAGTCCAATGAAAACCTGAGCCCTCTTACAGCTATTTAACAACTGCCTGTTAATTCCTAGAAAGTCCTTGTAAACATTTTTATTCATTTGCCATGCAATTAAAATATTCTTTTAAGAATTAAACTTCATTAGACAATGAAATAAAGAAATAAGAAAACACTATGTATATTTAATAATAATATTCTCCTATTCCACTTTGTAAATGGGAAGGTTTTATAGACAATATCCCTCCCTGAATTAAACACAGAATCTAGATATGATTTTGCTACCCAACCCAGTAAGCTTCATGATGGGTTCTATCAAACAGGAAAAGATATTCCCGCCAACCATCTTTCTTCTCTCCTTCCCCAGAATGATGCTCCGGCCCAGATATGTTTTATGCCTTCAAAGAATATGTTCTTCTCCCAAATCATTTGGAAGAAGTGATCCCACAAGCAGAAGGTACAGATTCACTTTCACACCTAAAGCCCTTCAGGCTCTGCAGGGTCTTGTACACATGTACAATAAAATACAATCTGTGAATTGTATGCAGAATTTACACAGAGTCTGCTTTTGTGATATGAAAATCTCGATGGATTACTAATGAAGAGAGGTTGTATAATAATCTATGTAGCAGTAATTCTGTAAAATAAAATAGCAGCTCCTAAAATGGAGAATTCAAGGGCTAAATGTTAAAAGTACATTGTGCTTGGGATTTTACAAGAGAAAATACATAATCTTAAAAAAATATACAAAGTTGCAAAGCTTGGAGTGGGTTTTAAAATTTAGCTACTGTAGGGGATCTACAGCAATGAACTGATATTCTAAGACATTCTTTTCTGCTTAGATCTGGAGCAGCTTAAAAGTGTTGGTTTAGGATTAAATACACCATAAAAAAATCTCGTGTCTTTAGTTGGTAGAAGCCTCAGGTGAAATCCTTGGAAGTGTGCTAATATCGATAAAGAAATTAAAAACCTATTTTTCAGTTTCTTGGATGTCTTGAATCTGCATCTGAAAACTGAATACAATTAAGATACCTGATAGGGCATCTTGCAAAAAAAAAGTTTTGCCTCTTATAAATAGTACACTGATACAAGTACTTCCAAAAAAAATAAGTGTAGAATTTTTAGAAGTATCTCATTAATTTACTTATCAACAGTACCTTGAAGGAAAGTATTACCTTCCAGGAAATGACTGGATTTGATCAAATCCATAACCCCCAAACACTCTCCCTGCTTAGATATGTCCTTGGGAATTCTGAGTGGTTTAAAATATTAGAAAGGTTTTACTGACTGTACCAAATAAAGGAAATAAGGAATCCACTGCAATACAACCAGAAGTCTGGTCCCACTAGGTTTAAGAATTCAATCAGAGTCTGAAGAGGATAAAGGAGAAATGTGTAAAGACTCTGACTAATAAACGAGTTAGTAAATCCAAGTCTCTTTCATTTTTAAGTAAAATAATTCAGCATTTTCAGAATATCTAGAACAAAGTAAGCTGTTTATCCTGAAATCAAAACAGCATTTTTACACCAGCTCCACTGAAATGATTCTCCCTCCTCTTATTCAGAGAGTCCTAACTGGACTGATGTTAACAGAGGGAGGCTTGTGAGGTTTTCTTCCTCATTTTTAACTATTTAGAAAGTACTCAGCCCACATCTTATACCTGCTTCAAGGTTTCCTGGTATCACACTATACTGATCTGGTCAAAAAGGTCCCCAGTACGATGTCATAAGTGATGGATTTTGAGCACTCACTGAACTGAACCCATCCCATCAATGGGACCAGTCTTTTTTCAGTGGTGCCCGGTGATAGAACAAGAGGTAATGGGCACAAACTTGAACTTAGGAAGTTCCATCTAAACATGAGGAGGAACTTCTTTACTTGGAGGGTGGCAGAGCACTGGAACAGGCTGCCCAGAGAGGTGGTGGAGTCTCTGACTCTGGAGACATTCAAAACCCGCCTGGACATCTTCCTGTGCAACCTGCTGTAGGTGAACCTGCTCTGGCAGGGGGGTTGGACTAGATGATCTCCAGAGGTCCCTTCCAATCCCTGTGATTCTGTGATTCTATATGTGCTACTAAGGCAAAAGTCAGTGTCAGTAGCCATAGCTGTCTACTGAGGACACCAAAGAAACCTTTTAAATACTTACAGGAAAAATTAAGAATATTTGGAGAAATTAAAAATAAATTCATTTTAGGAAAAAAACATCAAGCCATATGCAATGCAAGTATTAGCTGTATATCAAAGACATGTGTGTAAAACAATTAAAATTCAATTAAGGAACCAAATTACCTTTTTAGCAAATTACAGGGTTTTAGGATTTCTGTTAAAAGTGCATTACAGGTTGTTAGCAATTAATTGATGTCATTTAGTATTGATATGTAATTAAGTTCAAAAAGTAACTTTTATTTCCAGTAAAAAAGCTTTCCTGATTATGTTATGAAACTTAATCAGGTAGAGGAGCCACAAAGGCATTCCCCTCCCTCTCTTGACAAGCAGCAATCTATATTGTTTTAGTTTGACAGGCAATAGTTTATATCTACATAATTTTAAGCCAATTACTTATCTTGTCTTTTACATTATAAAAGCATGCTTTTAGTTGTATAATTTCTCCCAAGAAAAATTTTATCAAACTAAATTACAAGATGGAAATAGATGCATGAAAAAGAATAGGAAAGCATAAGTTCTAAAACAAATACCAAGCAATTTGTATTCACATTGAAATAACAGTCTAAGCTGAACATTAAACTTAAACATTTTATTAATTTCCTAGTTCCAGCCTTTTTTCTATTTTGAACTGGAGAAAAATATGTTGGTAACCAGTATACTTGTAACATCTTTTATTTTCCTACTTCCAAATGATTCTTTAAGAACTGTTGCCAAAATCCATTGTGGATTATGGCAGGAAAAGTTATGGGGTCCTCGTGGTTAAGAAGGCAACCACGAACCAGCAATATAGCCTCGTGGCAAAGAACTTCCTTCTCCTTTGTTCAGCACTGGTGAGGACACATCTGGATGCTGGGTCCATTTCTGGGCTCGCTGGTACGAGAGACATGGATGTACTGGATTGAGCCCATGGTTGAGAGAGCTGGGACTGTTTAACCTAGAGAAGAGGAAGTTTAGGGGGATCTTATCTATGTTCATAAATACAAGACGGTGGCATGTAAAGAATACTGAGTCAAACTCTCCTCAGTGGTGGCCAGTGAAAGACAATAGGTAATGGGCACGAGTCAAAACGCAGAAAAACAAGAAAAAGCTTTTTTATTGTGAGGACAGTTGCACACAGGAATGGGTCACCCAGAGATGCAGTGGAGTCTTCATCCTTGGACGTATTCAAACCCAAATGAACATGGTTCTGGACATCCTGGGCTCTGAGCAGTGGGTGTGGGATAGATGATCTCCAGAGGTCCTTTTCAACCTCTGCTATACTGTGATTCTGCAAATAAAAGTAATTTCCAGTGTCTGAACACCACCAGTTGAGATTACTGTGATTTTTGCTATTGATTCCAAAAGGGCATGATCAGACCCAATAGATGGGTTACTGGCCTTTTAATACCATGCGCGTGTTAATGTAGTGAATTGTAAGTTACAGAACAACACTGGTGTGCTTAATTATTTTGTTGCCTTAAAGGTCAACACAAAAATGGTCTGACATAGTGAGAAAAACACACATCATTTTGCAAATGATAGCTGTGAGTTAAAAGCCATGGAACTGACCTGTCTGAGTAAATGGAAAGCTAATTATTTCTCAGAAAGTCTGTGTGTGAATTAACCTTGATATAAAAAGAATGACAGATGCCTGGCTTTACAGGAAGCAGAACATCAGCTTCCAGAGATTCAGTTCTTGTGGCTGACTATTCTAATATCTTACTGTTCAGTTAAGGTAGTCTCTCCAGTAAAGGAAAAGCTTTTCTTTTTTCCAAGACACTTTTCTTCTCTAAAGGAAGGGGGAGCTTTCAGCACCGAAACTACCATCAAAGGCTATGAATGCTAAGATCCATTTGTTTTACTTGCTTTAAACTTGCATTGCATGAAAATGAGATGGCTAAATGCAGAGGTTTACAGTGTTTCATATTTTTTCTGCAGCAAAGGATTCAAAGTCCAGGAGAGCGTGAGCATATTACAGAATGCAGTGCTGACAAGTACTGTCTTTTGATTCTTTACCCATTGAATTATCCTGTAAAACTTTTTTTTTTCTATCACCTGCCCCTCTCCCCCACCTCAGAAATCTACATTAAACTCCTCTTGATCAAGGTCACACTGATATGAGTGGATTAATGTTTGGCATTCAGTCAGGGTCAGCAGTATCGTTTGGGCTGCATTATGCCTAAATTTAATTTACCATATGATCCTAAGAGTGAGACTTTTGAACTACAGTCCACCTCCCTTGCTTCTAAACAGCTGTCATTTCTGAACTTCTCATATTTTTTGCCACACTGTTTGGTAATTTTTTTTTTCTAAGGGAGGACTCATTCCCTCAACAAGAAATTTAAGGGTTGGGTTTTTTTCCCACGGAGGGGAATACATGCAAGCAGGTACGTTTTCAGTGTTTAACCTCAGTACCTCTACCACCAGTAACAGCAGGAGAGCAAGTTTTGAAGATTTTGCAGATCACCTTCCTGTCATGGTTTAACCTTAGCCAGCAACTGAGCACCACACAGACATTCGCTCACTCCCCTCTGGCGGGATGGGGAAGAGAATCAGAAGAGTGTAAGTGAGAAAACTCGTGGGTTGAAATAAAGGCAGTTTAATAAATAAAACAAAAGCTGTGCACACAAGCAAAGCAAAACAAGGAATTCATTCATGCCTTCCAACCAAGCAGGCAGGTGTTCAGCTGTGTCCAAGAAAGCAGGGCTCCATCATGCGTAGTGGTTACTTGAGAAAACAAAATGCCATAAATCTGAACTTTACTCCCTTCCTTCTTCTTCCCCTAGCTTTATATGCTGAACATGAAGTCATATGGTGTGGAATATCCTTTTGGCCAGTTGGGGTTAGCTGTCCGAGCTGTGTCCTCTCCCAACTCTTTGTGCACTCCCAGCCTACTCACTGGTGGGGCAGTGAGAGAAGCAGAAAAGGCCTTGACTCTGTGTAAGCACTGCTCAGCAATAACTAAAACATCCCTGTGTTATCAACACTGTTTCCAGCACAAATCCGAAACATAGCCCCATACTAGCTACTATGAAGAATATTAACTTTACCCCAGCCAAAACCCGTACAAAATTTAGCTATTGCTGATCAGTGTTTGCACATAGACTTTTCTGGCGCTCACATGCAACTCTAACTTGATTCATTCTTGGAGATCCTCTCTGATCACACGGTGAGATCCAAAATAGTACTTTGGTATCAACAGTAAAATTCAGAAGGAATTTAAGGACCTGGGTTTGTGACAACAATCCAGAAAATCTGCTTACATGATCAAGAGGCCATAACTGCTTAAGTTTTCACAAGATAACTTGCTTAATTTTTCACAAGATAACTTCCTGTTGCGCATACCACAGGCACTTACACCATCCCTGAGCATGCAGGTATCTGCTCCCAACACTGACTCAGTACGTAGGCTTAAAGCAAGATTAGCATGCAATGATACCATTGAGTACAATGCAACATATAGCAGTTGTTGTTACTTACAGGTAAAAAAAGGCAACAGAAGAACGGTGCTAGTGACCTTTTATGTAATATCCTCATGATGAGATCCCCTACCCAGCAAGTGGGAGTGCTGGGTTTTACCCACTAAGCTATTCAATAGGTTGTAAGATCTGTGCATGTGAACTTTGAAACAAAAAGCCTCTAATAGCTCTTAGTTACATTCCTCTCTAAGGATCTGGAGTGACAAGAAATTAAAACAGTAGGATGAAAAGATATTTATATCAGAATGAATTAGAGGCCTTCTTTTCCAGCTTCTTGACTTCATCACACTGGGCTCAAATAGTTCTCACATCAAAACAACGGTAAGCAAGAGTGGCAGACACTGGGAGAGGAGGGAAGCGCAAGAGAGATGAGCATTGGCTGATTAGACAGCTGGCATCTGTCACTGCACTCAGAATGCAGAAGTGAAAAATGCACCTTCAGAGCATCCAGATACCACAATCTCCATCCAGCACTGCGCAGGTTCCCCAGCACTGTCTGCAGCCGTGCTACGTATCAATCGTAACTCATGACAAATGGTTAAAAAAGTCTGAGGAGAGGGGAGAACACATGAAAAAACAAGATATTACATTGTAAAAGGGGAACCCCCTACATTTAATCTTTACTCTTGCTTTCCTCTCTACCCTTTTGATTGTTGCATTTCACACGCAACAAGGCCTCCAGAGACAACCATTATTTATATCTGAAATTCAAAATTCTAGCTATATAGCACTGTGACAATTAGCTACAAGTGATGTGGTGGCATTACTTTTCAGTTTCATATACGTATACATGTCCATATATCAACATAGGACACAAACACCAAATCTCAGAACTGGCAGCACATTTGTGATGTTTATAGAGTCAATTCATTAACACAGATTTAGCAACGAAAGGAAAGATCAAAGTCATTTCATTTTCAAGTAATACAATCAATTTTGTTTGTCTGTGCTGGTTTTGCAAGGAAGCTATCATAATATATAGTCTTAATGGAAACTTTCTGTGCCAATTCCCTGTTGTCTTTATTGATGAAAATCTGAAATTTCTATCTGTGTTGAATTTAACAATAACTCCCTGCGGTAATACTTTATATTTTGACTTGATGTCCATAAAATGTCAGAAATTATATCTCTATACACTTATTCAAATCAATATTGTCCTTGACAGGAGACAACCAAGAACAAATGACACATAGCTGAACAACTTAAAGAGAAAAATACAGGTCTCACACTTTTGCACAATGGTAAACCTTTCCAGCACATAAACTCCCAGGGAAGTAACATTAGCACTCATACCTGCTTCCAGGACTACAGTGCAAGGTTGCAAAGCTCATCACAGGAGTCAAATGCTTACCCCCTTCTGGCTAAGCCTAGACTATGTCTGGTGACTCATTGTACTGGCCTTCTGATTAACGAAACTGGGTATCTGGCCAGGCCACAAGATATTTTCTTCCAGGCCAGGTGCCAGTTTTTCCTTCTCACTGAAAGTTAATGGAAGCAGTGGAGTTAGTCTAGACTTTGAGACAGACCTGAAGTGGGGAAACATTTTGATGTCTCACAGTTTAGATGCAGATTTTTGAGAATCTGGATGTCAGTTCTCTATCAATGTTCGTTTCTACTTATGGAATCATAGAATGGTTTAGGTTGGAAGGGACCTTAAAGATCATATAGTTCCAACCCCCCTGCAAGCACATCTCTTACTAGACCAGGTTGCTCAAAGCCTCATCCAGCCTGGCCTTAAACACTTCCAGGGATGGGGCCTCCACAACTTCCTTTGGCAACTTGTTCCAGTGCCTCACCTCCCTCATAGTGAAATTTTTTTCCTAATATCTGATCTAACTGTACCCTCTTCCAGTTTGGAGCCATTACCGCTCGTCCTATCACTACATGCCCTTGTCAAAAGTGCCTCTCCAACTTTCTTGTAGGTTCCCTTCAGATACTGGAAAGTTGCTATAAGGTCTCCCCGGAACCTTCTCTTCTCCAGACTGTTTTCATAGAATGGTTTGGTTGGAAGGGACTTTTAAAGGTCATCTATTCCTGTAAAAAATATACTTACCTTCCCATAGAATGGTATACATATGCTCATTTTGTTTTGTACATGAGTCTGAGATTCAGAGTTTAAAACTGAATGTCTCAAAAATGTCATTAACTCAGTTTGTGAACACCTGAGACTGACTTAATGAAGTAGTTAGAATTTTAGAAGACTTTGTACATTTAAGGGAGAGTTTCCACTGACAACAGAGGCAGCTGGTCAGCTCTTCTGGAAGTCAGATAGCAGGTGTGGGGAGCTGGGTAACAAAAAAATGAAGAGCTTAGTATTAGAAACGATCTGTCAAAACTTTGGGTAACAGGCTTACCATTACATAGAAATAATGTGGAATCAACAGGAACAGAATCCTTGACAGTCTACTGTTGTGTTGACAAAAAATATCCTTTCCCTTTGCACTGTTCCTTTCTGGGGTCTATGGTCATTCTTCAGTGAATAAAAAATTGGCAGAAAATGTAGTTTTAGAGTGAAGAGAGTAAGAAGAGATTAAGAGAGAGGCACATAAAAGAAGATTAAACAGGATACACCTTCACAGAATAATAATGTATAGAACATCAGATGAAAGAAAAGAGACTTTAAAATATAAGCACTTTGACCCTTCATTTAAAATAACTGTCTGCTTTGGAAATTCTCCTATATGGAGAAAAAAAAACCTTAAATATATTTAGTATGCTGATATGAAATACCTTTTTTGGTTTGTTTTGTGTTTTGCCAGACTGGAATAATAATTGACTTTTCCAAAACTTTTCTGTTTATCTTCTGAAGTAATAGGGGGGAAAACCAGTGTTATTAAAGCTATAGTCACTGCTTTACTCATCACCTCCTTTTTAGTGTCTGCAACAAATTAAGTAAGAGCTAGAGACTTCAAGCTTTTTAACCATAAACCTTTGGTTTATCTCCAAAAAATGTCTGTATTATACTCCTACAACACTAGGATTTATGTGGATAATATAACATATGATTAAATAATCATAGACAGTATTGTAATGCAAATAACAGAACGGCACAAATGGGGGGTTGTTAATCATAATCACAGAATCTCAGACCAATACTAAGATCTTGATTGTTAGCACAGCCAAGAATGAGAAACATACCTTCTCAGGCAGCAGTTTCATAGCACCATGGCCGTTTCAAAGATGGAGAGGGTATGACAAAGTAGTATCCGTTTCTGAATATTTGTCATCAGGTTTTTTTAAAAAACATCCTTGCAAAGATGTCCTTTAGAACAAACTAGATCACATTTGTTTGGTCAGTCTCTTGATCTGTGTATAGGTACAAGAATATGTAATAAACTGACTAAATTCACAGCTATGCAGTTTGCCCAAAAGATATTTTTTCACAACAGTAGTAACCATATTTTTCTGATCTTTCTACCAAAAACATCTCAAGCAGACTGAAGTCAGGTAAATGCCTGATGGATGGGATGCCATCCAGAGGGACCTGAACAAGCTTGAGAAGCAGGTCCATGTAAACATTATGACGTTCAACAAGGCCAAGTGCAAGGTCCAGCACCTGGGTCAGGGCAACCTCCAGTGCAAATACAGGCTGGGAGATGAAAGGATTGGGAATAGCCCTGCCAAGAAGGACTTGGGACTACTAGCGGATGAAAAGCTGGACATGAGTTGACAGTGTGTGCTTGCAACGCAGAAGACCAACAGTATCCCGAACTGCATCAAAAGAAGCATGGCCAGCAGGTAGAGGGAGATGATTCTGCCCTTCTATGAGGACAGGCTGAGAGAGTGGGGGTTGTTCAGCCTGGAGAAGGCTCTGGGGAGACCTTATTGTGGCCTTTCAGTACTCAAAGAGGGCCTACAAGAAAGATGGGAACAAACTTTTTAGCAGGGCCTGTTGTGATAGAACAAGGGGTAATGGCTTTAAACTATAAGAGGGTAGATTTAGACTAGGTATAAGGAAGAAATTTTTTACAAGGAGGGTGGTGAAACACTGGAACAGGTTGCCCAGAGAGGTTGTAGAAGCCCTAACCCTGGAAACATTCAAAGTCAGGTTGGACGGAGCTCTGAGCAACTTGATCTAGTTGAAGATGTCCCTGCTCATTGCAAGGGAGTTGGACTAGATGACCCTTAAAGGTCTCTTCCAACCCAAACTATTCTATAAAACAATATATACCCATATATGCCTCTGGAACTACCACTGAAATGGTACCTTGTTTGAAGGATGCACAGTGTTGTGATGCTATGCCAAAGACATTAAGAGCTTTTCGTCAGTTTACATTTGCAGATAAAATGCAGCATAGAAAGAATAACCTGTTTATAAAAGGAACTGGCCTGAGATACCATGTAGGATTTTACATAAATGACAGATAAGTAGGTTTTTATTTTAGTTACCCCCTCCACCCTAGAAAGAGGAACACCAAAACCTGATACAAACCCATATTACCTAAATCTAACCCCATATATGGATATCTTCAATTGAAACTAAGCAAACCAGACTAAGGAAATCTAGAAGGATCCAAAAGTTAATTAATCAAATTACCAGTTGTGTAATAGTTACCATTCCTAATGCCCTCCCTTCTGCTTTTCCCTGCTGCTGCAAAGGGTATAAGCAGCCACTGCCATCTGCACTGACTTGCAGCAGGATCGTATCTCATTTCCTGACTGTTGCAGCACCCAGCAGTAAGGGGAGAGCCATCTCCCTTCAGACAGAGGATGCTTTCTCTTGCAGGCTGGGCACAAGTAGTGGCAGGATAGCGCTGTCCTCCCACCCACCCTACCCCTTCCCTGCAAACATGGAGAGACTGGCCAAAAGTGGGCTTCACAACCCTCACTGATGTCCCATTGTCCTACGCAGCTGGAGCAACCTTCCCGTACCTTGGGCCAAACCTTCTGTGTATCCATGCTGTATGGAAATCAATGTAGGTGCAGGGTCTGTTTCCTCAGTACCTGTGTCTGACTGATCAGACTAACACAAGATAAACTTTTAACAGTTTGATGTAACCAGCCCAAAACAGAGATTGCCCGAAATACACTTCCTTACAGAAATTAGCCAATGTGTTGCCCACGTCGCAATGCTTATAGCAGCAACTTACTTCATTTTATGTTTTTTGCTCAGAGAAAGAGGAATAGCACTCATAGAATAATAGATCCTTAATTTAAGAGGCATAGTAAGGGTATAAATTTAAATCTTCTTGTATGCCCTGGTAGAGAGGCAAATTCAGAGTTTACAGGAAATTCTTTTGGTCCCACTCTGTCCTACATGGATCTGTTCATAAAAGTTTGTGTCATGTTGTGTAAAATACAAGTACTTTGAACTTTGTACTCCACTTAAGAAATGCAATGTATTCCAAATGTCTAAGGTTAACACTACATACATCTTTTCTAGCCTGATATACTCGTCTACTCATTAAAGTGGAAAGCGAGAAAGGACTTGGATTGTGTGTATATGCATGTGTGTAGACAGATATACATCACAGATTTTAAGAAGTGTTATTTGAAACAGGGCTGGGCAACTTTACAAAAGACAAATACTGTTAATAACCCTGTACAAGAAAGGTTACGAAGGAAAATTAAACATAGCAGTAATTGTATTTGTGTATTTTCTATTTTCTGCTATATCCTGTATGGTTCAAAAATTACCAGATTGTGACTGCAGTCTGTAGACACACCATTCTGTTCCACTGAAAGCTGCTCTGTCAGACGCTTCCTAAGCCCCTTCAGAAAATTTGCTTTCTAGAAAGAAGAGCAAAATGCATGTGGGAAGAAGAGTAAGATACCCCTTCTACCACTAATGTAAGTTGTAACAGTATAGCAGAGTGTCAGGTGGAAAAACAAATACAAGTTTCAAACACATGAGGCTCATTAAACAAAATTAAGGACCTCATACACAAATTTAAAATTATTTGGAATTATATAAATGTCAGCATGATCAGACCAGTTTGTATTATGGTGCTAATAATGCTGATAACTTGGCTTACCTGCTCCCAGACTGCTCTTCCACTGAACATTACTACCCAGAATCTCTGAAGATGTCTGACAAATATTTTATTTACATGTTGATGTGTCAGCTCCTGCCTCTCTCACACCTTGCCATGCAAATGAAACATTTATCAAACTCACAGAGGGGTTTGAATAACATTTGTTTGCTAAGAAATTGTGTGCTGTAGGTAAGTAGTGCTTATTGAAGCTTTGCCTGGTGTGTATTGTACATCTTGCAGGACAGAATTATCTTTGTGGATCCACATGCCAGCTGTGATTGCCAATATTTTGCTCTTTCATGCATGCTGCTATCCATGGGTTAGACTCTTTCACACTAAGACTGTTTTACACCATTCAGGTAAAGTGGCGAAACAACTTAATAGCTGGAGGAGGGTATACTGCAGCCTTTATATTGTCAGATTTGCATAATGACAGCTTTGTACAAGAAAGAAAATTTTGACTAACATTATTAGTGACATCAATGAATGGACAGAAAACTCTCCCTTCCTGCTAAAAACACATACCTTGAAATCTCTGGGAGTTTTGCAATTTATACATCCCATGCTGTTCTAGGTCCTGTTCTCACCCTCTAAAACCAAACAAGATTTCTAAGAACTGTATCAGAGCTGGGTGGGACATTGGAATCACAATCAGAACAGGTAGATTTCATAGGATAATTTTACTTCTTTGTGTCAACTATTCAACAGAAATTCCTTGGAAAACAAGTGCTCCCAATGTCCTGGTCTGCTTGACCTGCTCCAGCCAGCGCTGACTGCAGATGGAGAATTGAGTGGTCAGCCATACACAGGCAAAAGAAATTTGTTTAGACCTTTGTCACATCCCACTTGTGGGGAACAGGGAGTGACTAAGATCGCAGATCCCCTCGGTGTGGATTAAGGTGAGATAAAACTCAAGATCCATACATAAACATCAACTTTAATGGGAATATAGAGAACAAGTATTTTGTAAATATTAGCACTCACACAATTATATCTACCTAAGCCACGCGGAAATCAAGGTACACCTTGCATTACTTAACAACTCTGACAGAAAGGAGGGAGAGAGAGACAGAGAGGAAAAAAGAGAATGAGAGAGAAAGACAGAAAGATCACCAATTCTGGATCCAACATCAGACCTGACGATGGACAGTATTCGGTGTAGAGCGAGTTCCCCACTTCTGACTTGTACATGTCCCTATTTACTGGCCCCAGTCCCTAGAGTGGTTGAGACACCAATACTTTTCCATTTTGTCTTTTTATGGCAAATCAAGAGACGTGAAGATGCGGCAAGCATTTCATGGCATAGTAGGAGGGTGGCACTGACATCTGTTTTATTTACTTTGTGTGAATAACCATTTAACTCTTATTCTTGCTTTTTTTTTTTGTTGGGGGGTGGGGACATCATTATCTCATCCTAGGGTAATTCAAATTTCTACTAATCTCTATCAATAAAATACAACCATTTGTTGAGCTTGGGGCTCTATAGAAATATGAAAGTACTTTTTTTTAAGAAGAAAAAAATTAATCCCCATAAGTAATAGAAGTCTGAACAGGAAATTGTAATTTTTGTGGCAATTAAGTTCATAACAACAGCTAAATTATAAGTGGGTCAAAAAACCAATTCAGAGTTAACCCAGGACACAGTTAAAACAGTGTGCCACTCAGAAGAAATTATGCGGTCCCAACTAGAGCATACAGACTGTGGACTATGGAGAAACTATACACACACCTTAGAGAAACCAAAATACTATGAGAGGACAAACCTAACTGGCATTTAGAAACAGATGAAAGAACAGTGTTACTTTACACCATAATGCAAAGACCTGCAGAGTATGCACAACATGGGTAAGACGACAACAACACGTTTAGCCAAACAGATTTCTTCAAAGACTCCATGGCTGGTGTCGCAACTGAGGAGAGTAATCTCTCTACAAAGGGATAGGTCTTGCATTGTTCAGCAATACTCAGCCCAAAACACAGAATACACAAAGCCATGTTCTGACAGTTTTATTGGCATTAACACAGAAGCAAAATCATAAAAAAGAAAGTTAATTGATAGACCTGAAGGTTTACAATTGTAACCTTATGCCTGTAGGGAAGTGTGTGAACTGAATGCGTGAAAACAAAATAATAAATGGGAAATGACGAAATATATGGTAACACCAGTGAGAAATGTATCTATTATAGGGATGAAAGCACATCAACCATTGCTCACTGTTAAGAAAAAGTAGTTACTGGAAGGCTGAGGCTTAAAATAGGTAAAGAAGGATCTGAGGCTATCTTCTTCCCAATGGTGAAGGAATTCTCAGAAGACCATAAAAAGAGCTGAAAGATCAGCAGCATAATTTAGAATCATAGAATCAAAGAATCATTTAGGTTGGAAAAAACCTTTAAGATCATCAAGTCCAACCATTAATGTAGCACTGCCAAAACCACCACTAAACCATGTCCCTCAGCACCATTTCTACCTGTCTTTTAAATACCTCCAGGGATGGTGACTCAGACACTTTCCTGGGCAGCCTGTTCCAGTGCTTGACAACACTTTCGGTGAAGAAATTTTTCCATATATCCAATCTAAGCCTCCCCTGGTGCAACTTGAGACCATTTCCTCTGTCTTACTGCTTTTTACTTGGGAGAAGAGGTCAACCCCCACCTCTCTACAACCTCCTCTCAGGCAGTTGTAGAGAGCGGTAAGGTCTCCCCTCAGCCTCTTCTTCTCTAGACTAAACAACCTCAGTTGCCTCAGCCACTCCTCNACCCAGCCTGTCCAGATCCCTCTGTAGAGCCTTCCTACTCTCAAGCAGATCAACTCTCCCACCCAACTTGGTGTCATCTGCAAATTTATTGCGGGTGCACTCGATCTTCTTATCCAGATCGTTGATAAAGATATTAAACAGAACTGGGCCCAATACTGGGCCCTAGGGAACACCACTTGTGACCGGCCACCAACTGGATTTAACTCTATTCACCACAACCTTTTGGGCCCAGCCATCCAGCCAGTTTTTTACCCAGTGAAGCATACATCTGTCCAAGCCACGACCAGCCAGTTTCTTCAAGAGAATGCTGTGGGAAACGGTGTCAAAGGTTTTACTAAAGTCCAGGTAAACAACATTCAAATAATTTCATGTACCCTAAAATAAAGATTAAAGGAAGAGCTTATTACTTGGAAAATCCTTGGTTAAGTAGAAGAGTTGATAAAGCAGGCATCCCCACTGTTACTTGCAACAGGAGGTAAAAGTCTTTCCTTTTGCATCACCTTGGAAAAAATTAACATAAATGTGAAAAAAAATTATTTTCCACTATTTCTTACATGAGAAATCAATCAGATTTCTCAAGTAAAGATGCCTCAGCTAGATCCAGGCAGATGTTCCCAAAACCAGGAAACAGTTTAAACTGTTTTTCACTTCTGCCTTTGTGCTGTCTTTCACATATCTCACTGAAGGACAGGACACATTTATGGTGTCATGGGACTGTAGCTCTCAGCCTGCAATCCCAGTTTCTTTGAGATTCGCAAGGACAACTAGCAGACTGTTAACCTGTTCACAGTGGCTCTCTTTTCCTGAGGAAATGAACTCCAGGCTGGATTAATTTTACAGGACCCAGCAGGAATTCAGTCCTGGCAGCCTCCTGTTAAAGGGTAAGAAAATCTTGTGCGACAGGAAGGACACACCTCCAGTCTCAGCACTGCAGAGGATTAACAGGTGCCAAGAGGAAAGGTGTCAGCATCCCATCCCAGTGAACAATATTGCTTGCATATTAGGTCCAGTAATGTGGACCTTACAGTATATTAGCACTGGCACTGGCCTTTGCTTGCTACTGGCATAAAGTACATGATCTGCCCAGCCAGAAAGGCAATTAAAGGTTAGACCTACTGATTTGGGGGAAAACAGCACAATAGAAACAGAAGGAAAATATTTGGGGAGATACAGAGCACAAAAAGAAAGGATCTGAACAGCTCTAGAAAGACTTTCTGCATAAAAATAATTAAAATGTAAATCCCATGTAATGAAAATGCCATATGAAGTTGTCTTTATGGAGAAAAAGTAAAAGTATCTGTTTCGTATACCCATATACCTAGACGGAAGTACCCAGACATCCTTTGAGCACTGTAGGTCTGCCTACCATGGCTGTCCAAATAAGCAAAATAAGAAGCAAAGGCATGAACTGAAATAGGATTATTCAATTTAGTAAATAATATGAGAACAAGTCAAAGATTTACATAGCAATGATGCAATCTTTAGGTACTCTAAAGAAAGAACAAACAATGTTTTCCACAACTATTTCAAGGAATCCAAACAAAGCAATGTCTATCAGTGCAAAAATGTCATTTTCTTCTGTTTCTCTCCAGTGTGCTGTGCATTACAGCTCTTAGTTTTCCTGTGTCCAGCTCTTCATGCAATAATAAAACGGAGAAGGAAAATGCCTCATACATATCATCAAGTAAGAGAACGGATGCCATTAGAGGACAAAAGCATGCCTTGCAATCTATTTTTGTATGATTTTGATTCTTTTCAAAATATTTCCATTATTTTATGATTGTAAGTAGAATTTAACAGGCAAGTTGAGTATCAAAGCCAAATTTTAGAATGTAGGTACAACCAAGTGAAAGCAAACCCCAGTGTTACAAATTACTGAAAAGAACTGCAGACTAGCAATATTTAATTTTATGATGCACCTGAGAATCTCATTTCAGGTTCATCTTGTAATAAAAAGCTTGTAATAAAAACCAAATATACCAACAGCTGAATTATACAACAACAATTTCATTAATAACTTTAGACAAATCTTAACTTTGTAAATTTTGCAATGTTCTGTAGGTTTTAATGTTGCTGCTGCAATAGAAAAGACATATAAAAATAAGCCGCAAATGACTACTCCTTAACTATCAAGGAAATACCTGGGATTCCTCATGCTTTTGAAGGATTATTTTCTTACTAAGTGTGCTATCTCATAAAGCTCCCTGAATACAATGAGAGATTGATTGTGAGGGTTCTCTTTGTTCATGATGAAATATTTCATTATGATTGGAGGGGTGATTTTTATCACTTGCTCTTAACTTTGCATATGAATTCATAGATGGAATTCTTAAACTTCAGAGGAAGGAGATGCTGAGAGATAATTGCATATGCTTTAATGTGGTTATACTGTTGCCATAGGATTTTCAACTATCTCTCCCTAGTCTTCTGTGGAACAGACATATCTCTGCTGATTTTAGTTCTGTGTTTCTGTATACTGCACTGTTAAATTTGCTCCAGGTTCAGCATGGTGCAATGGAAGGCAAGTTGACAATATTCCTACATGCTTTGGCTTGGGCATGGAATTTGTGTCTACTCAGGACAGAAGGCTGAGCAGTGAGATTGTGCAGACTGGGGTTTTTTGCATCTGTTGCAGGACTGAACTTTCCAAACAGAGGGAACTTCAGTGTGAATATTTTTCTGTGCAATCCTGTTATATAGAGTCACTATCTTTTTAGCACTAGCCACCAGCAAACATCTGTGAATTATAACAACCACATAATAGAGGGAGTGTGCTTCCATCTCCCCACAAACACAGATGCTGGGACCAGCTCTTTATTGCACACAATTATTTGTAGCAGAATGGTGAATGGGGCCTAACTAGCACCTACCACATAAATACTTAACCTTGGCTCTCATGTAAAAAAAAAACACCTCAGTTTATTCGGTGCCTACAAGCATAACCTCCCCTTCTGCTGCAGTGAAAATATACGTACAATTCTCTTTCACTGAGAGTACAAAATTCTCCATTGGTGCTAGATGGCAGCCAGGAAAGCATTAGCAAAGCAAAAGCTTATTCTTACATAAACACAGGGTAACATGAAGCAACAAGGGCCCTTGAGGAACGCCAACCCCTGTTGGCAGGACAGTGATCTTGGCAATGCCACCAGTTCCTCCCATGCATTTCCTTGTCCCCATGAAAAAGTTGGATGTTGCAGAGTTCTTTCAACAATTCATGCAATTAACTGTGACATTCACAACCGGATAAATCACATATATGTAACAGATCGCAGGATAAAGAGCGGGTCTCACAAGCTATATAACATAAGCACACAACCAAATCAAAACAGCAAGAGGGATATTTAGTGGGTTTTCGTACAATCACAGTCATAGAATCATAGAATGGTTTGGGTTGAAAGGGACCCTTAAAGGTCATCTAGTCCAACTCCCTTGCAATGAGCAGGGACATCTTCAACTAGATCAAGTTGCTCAGAGCCCCGTCCAACCTGACTTTGAATGTTTCCAGGGATGGGGCTTCTACAACCTCTCTGGGTAACCTGTTCCAGTGTTTCACCACCCTCATTGTAAAAAATTTCTTCCTTATACCTAGTCTAAATCTACCCTCTTATAGTTTAAAGCCATTACCCCTTGTTCTATCACAACAGGCCCTGCTAAAAAGTTTGTTCCCATCTTTCTTGTAGGCCCTCTTTGAGTACTGAAAGGCCACAATAAGGTCTCCCCAGAGCCTTCTCTTCTCCAGGCTGAACAACCCCAATTCTCTCAGCCTGTCCTCATAGCAGAGGTGCTCTAATCCTCTGATCATTTTTGTGGCCCTCCTCTGGACTCGCTCCAATAGGCCCATGTCCTTCTTACGCTGGGGGTCCCAGAGCTGGACACAGTATTCCAGGTGGGGTCTCACGAGAGTGGAATAGAGGGGCAGAATCACCTCCCTCAACCTGCTGGCCATGCTTCTTTTGATGCAGCCCAGGATATGGTTGGCCTTCTGGGCTGCAAGTGCACATTGCCAGCTGATGTCCAGTTTTTCATCCACCAGTACCCCCAAGTCCTTCTCGGCAGGGCTTTGTTTTGTTTCATTTTAGAGCACTTCACTATTGATCTCTGGGTCCCTTTTTACTCAAGACCTAAGTAAATTGTTTCAGAATATCTTAGCATTTCCTCTCTCTACCTAGTCAAAACACACTGAACAAATCAATACGTAAGAAGTATTTATTAGCCTGTAATGTAATTATCAAAAATCAGATGCCCTTTTTCTCAAAAATATATCACCTTCTACTCTGTATTCACCATTTAAGCTTTTAATTCATCTGGGTTTTGCTTTCTTTAAATCAACAATCCCTTGTTACTAACCTTTTTAACAAAATAATTAAGATTGAAACCTCCACATGAAGTAAAGCCTCTCAGTATCAGGCCATGCTAATGTCAATAAGTGAAAGGAAAAAATCTCCTTTCACCTCAGAACATCTGAATTAGAATATCGATAGATAAAATAGCTCATCTACAATGTATATTATGTGCCATACAGAGATGTCTGGCAGTCTTCACAAACGTACCTCAACAGGTATTAATTGACTAACTAGCTTAGGAAATTTTGCTGGCCTCTTTGCTTTCTTCTGTGTCACCTTCATAAGGCTATGCATGCCCCTCTGAAGTGAAGGTAAGGATTTGGTTCAAAAGAGTTGAGGATGCACATTAAGACCCTTGTTTGCTGAAGCTGCAGGATAATATTTAAACTGTCTCTTTCCAAAGGCAGAGAACAGGTTTCAGCAATCATACCTAATGTTCAGAGTTATTGCTCTGATACACTCCCTAGCCTCCTCTCCTCTCCTCTCCTCTCC